>RDPX01000111.1:1486959-1542660 GCA_003991215.1 Morbakka virulenta | reverse complement strand
TCTTTCCATTAATCAGTACAACATCGTCTGCAAACATCATGTTACCAGGGCTTAATTTTTTGATTGTATGAATGAGCACGTTCATGAACACTGCGAACAAGAAAGGGCTCTAATCTGAATCTTGATGTAGTCCAGCCTTAGATTTAACCATCAGCAGCTAACACAGTAAATTCTGTTTAATGCTATCCTTTATTGATTTTTAAAATGTGAGTTAACGCACACTATATGGGAACATGTCTATTGAAAAAAGCATCTTATATACCGATTCATGACTACGGTGGAATTCCTAACCCCAAATGCTCTGTTAAAATGTACTAATGAAAACCTTGTTAAATCATCCTTTCTGCTGGCAAAACACATTGTTGATAAAGAAAATAGGCTGACTGGCTCATAAACAGCAAAAAAATATAGCATGCTGCTTCGCCCATGGCACAAAGATTAATTTAAAACAGAGTGCCAAAGACACCAAGTAAAGATGACATTAGCTTTAAGTTAATTGAACTATACTTGACAGCATTGTGTACGCTGATGAATTCTAAATCTCCTATTCTTCACACAAATATACAATATTTAATTAATCTTCAGATTTATTTATCTTAAATATACAGTAGAGAATTTTTTAGATTGTCATATTTTTCATATGTACGACAATCAATACCACTGATAAACAGTGTTTTTATACAATGCTATGACACCTGTTTCAAGGTAATTCGTGTCTACTGAATTCGGAAATGGCTTTAGATTTTTTTGTCGGGTTTGATTTTAAGATATGGCAATTATATGGTGCATATTTTGTATAAAATATGGTGCATTCTTCCTCTTTTCAGGCGACGATTGAAAAAACATGGATAGATATTTTTTAAAGAAATGCTACACTAACTAGAACTGCTAAGTTGTAAATATTGAAAATAGGAGAATTTCTTGATGTTAGTGAAATAAAAGACAAATGAATCGAATGTAGAAATGTGTTTTAGACAGGGGAAATTGGCAAAATTAATATTTTAAAACAGTGTTGTAAATGTATATAAAAATATTATGCTTAGAGGTATAGAGCATTTTACACGTAGAGGCAAAAGAAAAAAGCAATAATATCATCATATTATTCATATAGCAGTAAAAGTCTTTTTCGGATTTTCTTAGAATGCTACAGTAAGCTCCTGAGTAGTCCCTTTCTATTGAACAACAACAGTCAGGCATCAAGTGTTGGTCCTATTTTTCTTGATACCTCTGCTTCATTTCTTGCAAGTCCTGGGAGAACCGATCCCCTTGTTCGTAACTGACATCTCCAAGGATACCTGTTAACACATCCAAATGATTACGCAGGGAATGTATTTTGATGCTCATGTTGCAACAAAGCTGATATAATTTCTCCAGCAAGTGGCCAAGCAGTCACCTGTAGTTGAGTATTTTATGCTTTCCAAGAACCTCCTAGCAAGAATAAATAAAATAGCCATTCCACCTTTTCATCAACCCCATAGTTCCTTCAAAGTTACTGTCATTTATCAGTTTCCGAACCTGGGGTCCGTCAAATGCCCCAGCTTTTACTATTTTGTACGGCACACTAGGAAAAACCTGTTTGTTGTGTTGGAAACATTCCTGTTCTTTGTCCAGAGCATTCACAACCTGTTTCAGTAAGCCCAACTTTATGTGGAGTAGTGGAAAAATAATAATGGAACGGTCTACCAGGGGTTGGTCTACGAAATTTGGTCCTCCATTTTCTAGGTGTGGCTTAACGGGCCAGTCTTGTTTTACCCAATGATGATCCGGCGCCTACTGTTCCATAAGCATAAAAAACAAGGTTGCTTTGTATGGCCTCTCTGCTGACCTAGGAAATTTAGCATCTCTAATTCTACACATCTAATAATTATAACTATCTAATTATATTCATGATGTCGAACTAGGCTACTTACCTTCGTTATACTCTTGCAATCGTCTTTTAAAATTACCGAATGTCCTGTAGAACTGCTCCAAACTTATTTCCATTGTGGAAAAGAACGAATTTTTTAGATTTTATTCGAGCTGTCCAAGAATAGTAGCTAATCCTTTGCTTAGTAATCTGTAACACCCAAAACTAAAAGAAGTTTCCCAATATCATTGAATCACATAAAATCACTATCACTACTGAAGAAAGGAGGGGACTCCTTTTTCTGGGTATCTAGTAGGTAATTCTTAAACCAGCATGAAGCCAGAGGTGTATAAAATACGAGATAATTATGATGTGTTTTGTGAAGAATGTACAGTATCATTTAGGTAAGATAACTGCAATGTTGCTGATTTTTGCTCTCATTCTAGTTATTGATTTGTATTGATTTAGGAAGTTGTATCGTATTGTGAGTATGCCAGCACAAGTAACAATAGCTTTTATTTAGAATTCAGAATTCAATTCTGCAACCAACTAAGAAACACCGAATGGCATTGGGCCATGAGAATACAAGAAGCAAGACTTGAAATCTTGAGTTATACCGAATATTCTCTGTTTAATCTTCTCTCCGATCCAAGTTCATTTGTATAGCAATAGAAAACATGGAAGAGAAGATTGAAGCGTACGTTGTTGCTTTTAATATTGTGAAAAAACAAGCAAATCGAGTTTTACTTCTGTATCAAGCGCGAGAGGTAACACAGTACATTTTGGATACACTGACAGAAAGAAGTTGTGAGGATAATTATTTAGTAGCACTTTCATAGCTGTATCAGTCTTTTAATGACGATGAAAGTTTCTGATTTACTACCAGCAAGCAGAATTATGACTCAATGGTGGATCAATTTGCATCAAGACTTTGTAAGATAGCTTCCACACATAAAATTACAGATGTTGATAAAGAAATAATCTACAATCATTCAAAACAATTGAAAATGCCTTCGACGTTAATCCCTGCTAAAATCCGATGTCACGTACACATACCGTTTATAAAAGTTCGGCCATTTGAGGCAAGTTAGCAAAAAGTGGTCGGAATAGAAATGTCTGCTGACAGATATCCCACGAAGAATGACAAATCAGTTATACAAAACAACCAAAGAAATTGTTTTCAAAACCTTTTTCCAGCGTCAACGCAATCCGTTTTCAAAGTGTTACAATTTTGAGTTGTTTTGATTCATGTTCGCAAATCCTGTCCTTCCCAGGGAAAATATGTAACCCTTGTTGAATTATTTTGCAAAGCACTGCGAAAGTGTAAAAAAGCAATCCGTGGCATGTTCCTCAAATGGAAATTTGAGTCAAGCAATAAAACACGTGGACACTACCAATTCATCATTTCTGACAACAATAACAACAGTTCATTAAAGCTTATAACACCGTTCAAAATGGATAATCCGCTTATCATTATAGTAATTGACACAGGAGCATCCCTGGGTGTAATAGATGAAGTTCCTTTCTTATACTTGGGTAAACAAACCAGCTACACACTGTCTCCAAGCAACACAAAAGATTCTGCATATGAAGCAGCTTAGAAACTTTTTGAATTGGATACTATTTGAAGCTCATTTGGTGTCAAAGAACAATTGTACAGTCTCTATTATTCATGTTGTCAAAGGTGCATAACAAAGGTGTTAAAGGTGTCCTGTGCATGACTGTTAAGTTTCAAGACTGCATCAACTTTGGGTCTGATTACTATTCATAATTATGCCATTCAACAATAATCAATACAGCAAGAACAGCTTTTCAAAAACTACAGGCATATTTTTTTCACGGCATTAGGAAATTAAAAGACTTAAACGTCAAGCTGCACATTGTACGGTCACTTAAACCAGTGGCACAAACGACTCACTAAATACTACTCAACTACAAAAACAACTTTGTATAGCCCTTGATAAATTGGAATAACAGGTGATCATTGAAAAGTTTCAGAGACCAACCACTTGTATTTTTCCCTTGGTCATAATTCTGAAGAAAGACGGTGATGTTAAATTATACGTGGACGGTCATCAGACCCCATAATCGAGGATTTCTTTCCTTCTGTCTTCGAAACTAGGTTTGCGATCAAGATACCTACAACTCGTATTATCAAAGCAAAGTTGTTATATTGCACCCTTTGCCACTCATTAAGATTTTCAACGCTGTCGCATTTTGCGTTCTGGTACTTCATCAGCCAGTGAGGTGTTTTAATACGTCATTGTGGTGAAACTACAGGGGATTGCAAATGCATTAAACGTATCTGATGTCATCATTTTCAGCGTCCATTAGAAAAAATACAAACTACTTATGACCACGTACTCGCTCAGGTTTTACATTATCTTCCAGCAAGATGAATCACTTTAAATCAAGAAAGGTGTGAAATTAGCGAGAAAAGTTTAACCTTAAGCGGATTTATATTTTTTCAAAACGGTATTTCACCGGATGCACTTAATGTATCAGGCATACACAATGCTCAGCCACCGATATACAACCACAGGTGATTTGCACAGTTTCCTTTGGACGGCAACCTATTCCTTGAAATTTATCAAGAAATTTTGTGATTTAACACAAAACTACTGACAGAGTTAATTAAGAAAAACATTTTGTTCAAATAGACAACTTAGATTCAAAATGCTTTGAATTCTACAAAAGCCTACGTAGCAAGCAAAAGAGTTAAGTAACATTTGGACAAAGTGGAAGCAACAGAACCAGCAACTGATGCTTATACGAAAACGGAAGCTCTTGTCATTGTTTTGGTAATTGAGAAAGTACATCTTTATTCCCGTGGAGCAAGGTTTATCCTGATGAAAGTAACTCAATTCAAGCTATTATTAAGTTATTTCGAACAAGCCATTGTCAAAGCCCCCAGCCATAATCGAAAGATGGAATCTGTCTTAGAAAGATTATTATCAATTTGATGTCAAGAATTTACACAGCAAATAAAACCCTTCAGACATCTTTCATGTCATATCGACACCACCTGTAATACAAAAACTAATCGCTGTTCAACAATAGCCGACAACTGTGTTACGTTCATGCAGTACATGCAGTGCCAAAAGCGTTGGCACTTAAAGAATTATGATCAGGTACGTACAGTGAGTAGACTGCCATTTGCAAACCTCCAAGTTATTTGCACAAACACCTCGGATTCAGATCACGTTTGTCGGTTTCACAAGCCATAGAGAAAGGACTTTTCTAGTTTCGAGAGGCCAAAGAAGAACTCACTATCAGTAAAAATCAGATCTTATTTTATGCCTGTCACATATCAATTTTCTTTCGAAACTTCGACAAAGAGTTATTTCTCTTGCACACGAAGAACATCAAGACCTAGTCAAAACAAAGCACCCTTAGAAACCCTCTTTAGAAAGTAAATCAGAACCTTCATCAATGACTACGTTACCTCCAGCACCTTAGCTTACAGTAAATATAGACTTTTGGGTAACTTTTATTGATGTATCTAATCTACGTGTAGTAATAGATGGGTACTCAAGATTTCTAGAAGATGATTTTGGAGAATCAACAGATATTATTCAAAAGTAATGATATCGAAAATTGAAGGGATTTTTGTAACAAATGGGTTATTGGAAGCAGAAACATTTTATTTATTCATTAAAGAAATCGAATCAAAACACAAGCCTATCTCCCTTCTTTAGCCAGCGGGAAACCCAAAGGTCAAAGATTCTATGGAATCCTTGACTAAAGGACAAAAGAAATTTGTAATGGAAAAAAAACAAAGGATGGGGAAAGGACAATTGATAACTATCTTTTAAACCCTGACACCCTTCATGCAACTACACAAACGTCTCCACCATAACTTCATTTCAACTAAAAAGTACATACCAAATTGTCATAAAATGTCATGTGAATCAGTGAATGATATTCACAAGAACGGAACGATAAAGCTCAAACTGCAAAACAGAAAATGAAAGCAAACAAAGAGCTCTGTCCACATACAGCAAAATCGAAAATCATAGTAAAACATAAAATATTTGTGCAGCAACCCAAAGCAAAAACCTTTTTGTAAGGGGGCCTGTTTTTTTATTAATTTTTTTGTCGGATGTACGATCGATAGTTGAAGGGTCTGCCAAAGAAGATCAATAAGACAGTACAGTGTGGATTTACGTTTTTCAGAATTACATAAATGATGTCTTTAAACGAGGAAAAAAAATTTCAACATAGCACTTTGCATAAAAAAATTACAAGCTCAAGAACGTTCCTGTCGGACGTACAGCGATATTGTTGTAACAGGCAGGAAAGGAGGAAGGGTAGCAGTATATCGAAATAGGATTTTTATTACAATAAATATCTCATTTTTAAAAAGTTAAATGCAGCCTGTGGGAAACAAAAAAACGCGGATGAATCAGTAAATTCTCCAGATTATTGTGAAGAGGAACAGAAGAGTGATAAGTTGTAACCTCGATACCATGTTCCAAGAAGAAGTCCCTTGCAAAGGTTTGGTATAATAAAGTTTGAACATTTGAGTATAGCTATGATTAATGGTGACCATGATTTTATTTCAAACAAAGGAGGAATGGAATGATGTTAAATTGAATTGTCATTCTAATTATTGCTTTGCATTGATTAAGGTTGAAAAAGCATCAAGCTGCGAGTCTATTAACACAGGGGACATTACGTTTTAGAGTTTAGATTCCAAGGTGTTATGTTCTAGTTAACTCTAAGATATCTCTTCCTGTCCGTACAAATAAAGGACATGTGGTAATCAACTAAAAAACAAAGTAATGACAACCTTGGAGATAATCAACTAATTAAAATATACACTTTACATTTTGAAGATGAAAAACAGTTGATGCAAATAGTGAAAACTCAACAACACCCTACAAATTTGCTGTTTATCTTACTTCTGTCTTGGCCTTAGAGCACAATATTATTTGCTGAACCTGGGTGTGTGATCACAAATCTATGTAGTGTAGTTAAGCTGATTAGTATAGTTAATACTAGTTGTCGAAACATAACTAAGTTGAGTAAATCTTTGAGCCAGATGTCTTTCGGTATGTGCCTATGGGCTTAGTTTCAAAATAGTTCAATTAAAATCCTTTTCAATGTTTTTATTTGCCTTATAATCCTTAAAGAACCTCTGAGTAACAGCTGTCATTGTTTGTTACAAAAATGAATAAGTTGATTTTATTTTGTCGGAGAGCAACAGAAACCAAAATAAAAGCAAATGGCAAAAATTTGAAACAAATTCCAGGTTTTAAGCTGAGAAATTATAGTACAAAAATGTAATTGAAAAGTAAAAAAATGTATTTTTGTAGGGTTAACCAACTTTACTAGGCTCATCTTTTACAAAGGAGACCAAAATCTATTATGAATTTAATGTTTCTACCTCATGAATATAATTGTTTAAGCAAACGCTAAAGTAATTGTATGGAGAGACAGTTCTTTAGTTACACTTTGCTCACTTTTTCCAGAATATATTACTTACTTGCCTTCAAAGTGCCAAAGTTTTAAGCTGAGTCGAACGTTGAATTTTTCATTCTACCTTACTATCACAAACTGTTACCTTAAAAGACACATTGAATATTAACATTTGTTTCTATCTTACCAAAAATTGATAATAACCATCCAGTAGTCCTTAGACAAATCTGACTTTCTGATCATTGTATGAATAAATCAATCACAGATCTAACACCTGCTTTCTTTAAGCTTATTTATCTTGAAGCGTAGTGGAGAGCAAGTGAGAATTAGGCTGTAAAATTCCCGAGATCAGCATTTTTTGCACTGTCGTTCTTACCATGTTTATGTACCTACCTTTACGTTCAATAATTTATAGAATTTGAATTAAAATCTTTATAACATAAAAAAGTGTATAAACTGTCAACGCCCCGGTATTATTTTACTAGAATGTCTTGAAATATACACTAACTATGTCGTCAGTTCATACTGTGCTCATTGTCAGGTAAAAAATTAATAGTAAAATAGAATATTTTTAAAGTGTTCAATCTCTTTTTAGTATATTCAAAAATATTGTCTTATTAATAGAAATCAATTTAACAACAGAAAAATAGTGAAAAGGTATTAATTTTTCCTTTCTTGATGATTTCAGAACATGCCGAGAATAATATAAACTACGAAGATTTCCTAACAGAGTCCATTTTTTCAAATATCTGGGGAAAAAACCCCACAGAAATATTCTCTGAGACCATTGAAATATGGTACTTTAAATGAAATTAGATCAAACAGATGGGAAAAAATAGAGCATGGAAAAAATTAGAACTTAGTAACACTTAGTCTTCAATGGAAGAGAAGGTCCTACTTTAATTTCTATTGGAGTATATCCATCCAAGTCTTTTTAAGCACATAGACAGTATTATTATAATATTATTATTATATTATTATATAAGAATTTTTTTACAGGATGTATCTACAGTCATATCATATATATACTGTTATCACAGATGTCCTGTAGTAATTATCACAGTAGTAAATATCTTGCAAGTTTCATTCACTCTTTTTCCAAACGTAATGAACAACTTGTCTGAAAGAATAATCTGCTTTGATGAACTGCAAACAAGGACAACTTTTATCATTCGAGGGCTAATTTCCTGAAAGAAAAGAAAAGTAGGGAAGGAATAGGAAGCAGAGATTACCCGTCATTAGTTTAATAAGAAAGAAAAATTAACCAGGAAAGGGCTAAGGATAACAGATTTGCAGTCATTAATTTGGTTAGATCAGTATATAGCATGTTGCTATCATCTTTAAGAGTATCCAAGAGTAGGAAATCAGAGAATGACAAACATATATGTAAACAATCAGAAACAACTTAATTTATCAAACTAATCTGCCCTTTAGCATACATAGCAATATAAGTTTTTAAACGATTTGTAAAGAAAAATAAGAAACTATTAACAATGAAAACCTTTTTAAGTTCAACACCTTTGTTTTGAGCAAAGATGAAGCATATCAATGTGTTATATAAAACGATTCTTTAATCTTGTCTGTGTGAGACCATTCCCATTTTGTACTGCACAATAGGTACCTTGTGGATTAAGCCAAGGAAGGCAGTTATCATCTTCTTCCTCAGATGCCATATCCATTCAAAACGTAGTGTTCGTGCTTCTCCACAGAGGTCTTTCCTTTGCCATCTTCAGCAGCTCTAATTGACTTTTTCTGGTCCACATTAATATATTTTCCTCTACTTCTTCTAACACATATTCTGTCAGTAAGAGCCAACTCCTCCAGTCCTTTGCTCTCGATTAAATGTCCCAGGAAAGATAGCTTCCATCTGCTGATGATTTTAGGAGCTAAATATTGTAACCTGTTTGTCTCAAAACTTTATTTTTAGTTACATGGTCCGTCTAAGTGATTCTCAACGTTCTTCTTAAAAACCACATCTCAGCAGCATTTATCATTTCTTGCCTTAATGTTCAGCTTTCACACCCATATGTCAGCACAGAAAAGATGTAGCAGCTGAGTAGCTTCACCTTTGTGTCCATTGAGATAGTTTAACTCTTTATAATACCATAAATTGTTTTAAAGGTTTCTTTTGCCATCACTACCCTCCTTCTTAATTCAACATTGCTTCGCCCATTCGAGCCAAACATACTTCTCAGGTAGTTGATAATATTCATCAGCTGTATTTTCTCACCATCGACCTCCAAATCACACTTAACATGCTCTTCCTTTTTGCTGATTGTCATTCATAGAGTTTTCCGCCGGTTGATATTACGTCCATTCCTGACGCTTCCTTCACATACAGACTGAAGGATTTCTTAAGGTTTTTTTGCGAAGTCTACAATAAGTGTGGTTTCATCGGCGTATCTGATGTTATTCATATTATATTCTCCAACAATAAAACTTCTCTTTTCATCAATCCTTTTCATGAGATGCTCGCTACACTAATTGAATAGGTCTGGTGATCTAACACAAACTTGGCATACAGCTCTTTTTATGCTGATATATTTTCTGATCTCATTCTGTAATCTTACTCTTGCTGTTTGTTTCTAGTACAAAGTTCTCAAGGCTCTCAAATCTTCCCCATCAATTTCTGGTGATTGGAGCATATTAAATACTGTCTCATGCCTTGCTTTATCGAAAGCCTTACTGAAGTCTATGAATCAGAGATAGAGGTCTTGCTGCATCTTAATAGCTCTTTCAAACAGGATTTGAATGAAAAAGATTTATTTTTGTGTACCAGAGCCTTTGACAAATCCGGAGTGTTATTTACTAACTTCGGCTCTCATTGCTTTCTAGGGCAGTGCGATAAAAATTGATTTTGCCTGTTCTGGTGGAATCTTCCCGTTGTCGTAANTACTAGAATGTCTTGAAATATACACTAACTATGTCGTCAGTTCATACTGTGCTCATTGTCAGGTAAAAAATTAATAGTAAAATAGAATATTTTTTAAGTGTTGAATCTCTTTTTAGTATATTCAAAAATATTGTCTTATTAATAGAAATCAATTTAACAACAGAAAAATAGTGAAAAGGTATTAATTTTTCCTTTCTTGATGATTTCAGAACATGCCGAGAATAATATAAACTACGAAGATTTCCTAACAGAGTCCATTTTTTCAAATATCTGGGGAAAAAACCCCACAGAAATATTCTCTGAGACCATTGAAATATGGTACTTTAAATGAAATTAGATCAAACAGATGGGAAAAAATAGAGCATGGAAAAAATTAAAACTTAGTGACACTTAGTCTTCAATGGAAGAGAAGGTCCTACTTTAATTTCTATTGGAGTATATCCATCCAAGTCTTTTTAAGCACATAGACAGTATTATTATAATATTATTATTATATTATTATATACGAATTTTTTTACAGGATGTATCTACAGTCATACCATATATATATACTGTTATCACAGATGTCCTGTAGTAATTATCACAGTAGTAAATATCTTGCATGTTTCATTCACTCTTTTTCCAAACGTAATTAACAACTTGTCTGAAAGAATAATCTGCTTTGATGAACTGCAAACAAGGACAACTTTTATCATTCGAGGGCTAATTTCCTGAAAGAAAAGAAAAGTAGGGAAGGAATAGGAAGCAGAGATTACCCGTCATTAGTTTAATAAGAAAGAAAAATTAACCAGGAAAGGGCTAAGGATAACAGATTTGCAGTCATTAATTTGGTTAGATCAGTATATAGCATGTTGCTATCATCTTTAAGAGTATCCAAGAGTAGGAAATCAGAGAATGACAAACATATATGTAAACAATCAGAAACAACTTAATTTATCAAACTAATCTGCTCTTTAGCATACATAGCAATATAAGTTTTTAAACGATTTGTAAAGAAAAATAAGAAACTATTAACAATGAAAACCTTTTTAAGTTCAACACCTTTGTTTTGAGCAAAGATGAAGCATATCAATGTGTTATATAAAACGATTCTTTAATCTTGTCTGTGTGAGACCATTCCCATTTTGTACTGCACAATAGGTACCTTGTGGATTAAGCCAAGGAAGGCAGTTATCATCTTCTTCCTCAGGTGCCATATCCATTCAAAACGTAGTGTTCGTGCTTCTCCACAGAGGTCTTTCCTTTGCCATCTTCAGCAGCTCTAATTGACTTTTTCTGGTCCACATTAATATATTTTCCTCTACTTCTTCTAACACATATTCTGTCAGTAAGAGCCAACTCCTCCAGTCCTTTGCTCTCGATTAAATGTCCCAGGAAAGATAGCTTCCATCTGCTGATGATTTTAGGAGCTAAATATTGTAACCTGTTTGTCTCAAAACTTTATTTTTAGTTACATGGTCCGTCTAAGTGATTCTCAACGTTCTTCTTAAAAACCACATCTCAGCAGCATTTATCATTTCTTGCCTTAATGTTCAGCTTTCACACCCATATGTCAGCACAGAAAAGATGTAGCAGCTGAGTAGCTTCACCTTTGTGTCCATTGAGATAGTTTAACTCTTTATAATACCATAAATTGTTTTAAAGGTTTCTTTTGCCATCACTACCCTCCTTCTTAATTCAACATTGCTTCGCCCATTCGAGCCAAACATACTTCTCAGGTAGTTGATAATATTCATCAGCTGTATTTTCTCACCATCGACCTCCAAATCACACTTAACATGCTCTTCCTTTTTGCTGATTGTCATTCATAGAGTTTTCCGCCGGTTGATATTACGTCCATTCCTGACGCTTCCTTCACATACAGACTGAAGGATTTCTTAAGGTTTTTTTGCGAAGTCTACAATAAGTGTGGTTTCATCGGCGTATCTGATGTTATTCATATTATATTCTCCAACAATAAAACTTCTCTTTTCATCAATCCTTTTCATGAGATGCTCGCTACACTAATTGAATAGGTCTGGTGATCTAACACAAACTTGGCATACAGCTCTTTTTATGCTGATATATTTTCTGATCTCATTCTGTAATCTTACTCTTGCTGTTTGTTTCTAGTACAAAGTTCTCAAGGCTCTCAAATCTTCCCCATCAATTTCTGGTGATTGGAGCAAATTAAATACTACTTTGACCTCTTGTTTCAAACTTTTTGGTCCTTGCAAAGGTTTCTTTATTTCAGGCTTTCATCCATAACCAGTTCATCAATATACTCTGCCCATCGTTCAGCAACTTTATTCTTTTGTCCGAAATAAAGATCATACACAGTTTCAATAAATTCAATAAAAGCACATTCAAATTAACTTAACTTACATTATTTAGTGCCCAGCTTGCTTTAATGAAGTTAGATCCAGCTGAATTTTGTAATTACACAATACTGAAAATGAAAAAGATCTACTTTCTATAATTGAGACAATTTACCTGAATGGCTTCAGAAAGAAAGGAGATACTTTATACATATAAATTGTGATATCTACATATGATTAGTCCAAAGACTGCTGTTTTCAAGTTTCGGAATACAAATGTGGATTAAGTCAGAAACTTACTACTGAAAGTAAGAGCCTCAAAATCAGCTGTCATGGATGCTATCACAGCCAAAATTGTGAGAGATTCTGCATGTGAACTTGATGCCCTAATTATGTTTTGAATAAATAAAAGTTTTGAAATTGTTGCTTTTCCAAACAGTCAAAAACTTGCAAAAGTCTCACTCCCTTCAATTCCGGCGATCGCAGCAGCGTCGATAATTACCGTCCCATTTCTGTTTTGAACATTTTATCAAAAACAATAGAACGAGCTGCTTATAATCAACGCATAGACTATCTTAAACACAATTACTTATTGTCGACTCAGCAGTTTGGTTTTCGACGTTAAAACTCAACAAGTACCGCTGGTACCATACTTATGGGCAGTATTCGTTACAATATGGATCAAGGATTGGCTACAGGTTGTCTTTACCTGGACTTAAGAAAGGCATTCGATACTCTGAACCACTCCTGCCTTTAGCAAAAGCTAACTTATTATGGTGTTGCTGGAAAAGAAGCACAGTGGATTGCAAGCTAAACAGGTTGTGATCTTTTATGGTGTTACCTTAATAAACGAGTCAATAACACATGGTCTGTCATAAGGGTTCATTTTGGGATCTTTATTGTTCACAATACTAATAAATGACATACAAAGCCAAATCAAACATCGTAATATTCTACTTTATGCAGACGATACGGTAATCTACGTCGATGATAAATCGTTAACAAGTATCGAGAGATCCATCCGTTCAGACGCAGAGGTAATTTCTGAGTGGATGAAGGAGAACTGCCTTCCTTTAAATCTTAAGAAAGGAAAAAAAGAAAGTTTGTTTTCTACACATTGCGAAAATCCACTCAATCTCATCCAGTCTTCGAAATAGACAATCTCGTTATTTATCAACCAAGCTCCTACGAGCATTTGGCCATAATACTTGACAGTCATCCCAGCATGGTCGATCACTTCAATAAAATCTTGAAACATATTTGATCTCGTATCAATTTGCTTCGAAAGATTCGTCATAAAATATCACCAACGGCAGCTTAGATAATTTTTACCTCGATGATGTATTTGAGAAGAGTTTATCTCTCACAGATACAAAACACGAAATAAATATTTACTTTGGTTATCAAACGTTTCTAGGGACGCTGGTCACAAGTTATCCCAATTTGACGATTCTAAGAAAGTTTTATGATCTTTAAAAATATTTTACGTAATGTTTATTTTGACTAGTATTTTGGTCAACATGAACTAGGATTTGGATGTCAAATCTATTCTTGATTTTTTATATCCAATGTTCTGTACCCAAATGGTACTTGTATCTGCGCTTTCTTCAAGCATTTTTTTAAAGTGTTTTGGAACCTTTCATTATTTTCAGACGTTCATTTTGTTAAGCCTATGGTTTTAGACGTAAAATTTAAGTCTTATTCGTAAGTTTAATCTCGTGCTAAATTGTTTTAGTCAATAATTATAATCTACTCTTTTTCTTTCTTCTATAGCACTGGACAACAGTCAAAATGCGATTTCATATAGATGATATTTTCTAGGCATATCCAGGGCTCTACCGTATTTTCTCTAATCTAGTACGGCCTCTTATTCAGGGCGGCAATTAAAAATTGGAAAATTGGGCAATTTTTTTCCCTCTTATTAATAGTGCAGGTGTATTCCATAGAATTTTCAATTTTCCTCTTATTTAGTGCGGGAAGGGACAAATTCTCCTCTTATTATAGTGCGGATAGATTTTATTTTAACTAGGTAAAAATAAGTTTAAAATTAATTTTAACACTTTATCCTTTCTTTGCAAAAAACTAACAAAAACTACAAACAAAAAGGGTCCTCTTTATCAATTTTTTTGCTGTCTTCTTGCTGAAGATGCTCGCTTGCATTCTGCATACAAAGCTCGTAGAATTTTCCACTTCACCATTTCACTATCAGCACTGATAACGTTATATACCTTTTCCGCCCAATCAATCATGTGTTGGCGACTTGGAGCAGGAATTTGATCGAGTTTTTTATCTATCATTTCTGATACATACGCAACCCAACATTTTCTGAGAATTGCTTTGAAAGGCTGGTTAATACAAACATCCAAAGGTTGGAACTTGGAAGTACAACCAGCTGGAATCATCAAAATATCTGACTTTTCTTCCACAAGCTTTGCTTTAACGTCATCGGTTTTGTGCGCTGAAAAAGCATCAAAAGTTAGCAACGAATTTTCAACACCAAGTTCTTTCGTCATCGCTTTTGAATCTTTAAACCAAATTTTTTCGAGCCAAACCTACATCAACTCATCGTCCATCCATGCTTTTTCCTGAGTTTTGACCACAAATCTCTTAGGAACACGGAGCTTTTCGATAGTTTGTTTAGTTTTTCCTTTAAAAATAAGCATTGGAGGAAGCATTTTACCATCAGCCGCTGCAGACAAAACGACAGTCACATGCTTTTTCTCACAACCTGAAGTTTGGACAATGCATTCTTTCGATCCAGTTTTGCAGATGTTCTTTGCAGGGACCATGTCGAAAAATGCAGGAGTTTCATCATATTTCCTATTAATAATAAAGGGTAGTTTCCTATTCTCACTAAACCACCAGCATCCTCGTAAAATTTAGTAAGAGCCCCTTCAAGTTGTTGTGGCAACTCTTGGCTAACTGAAGTACGATTCCGAAGTGAGAATCGGTATCTGAGAAAAAACCTCTCTACCCACCCTCTACTTGCAGCAAACGCGGGGTTATGAGGTTGTATCACAATTTTAGCTTTCTCTTGCAACGATAACACTGATACCGGAGCATGTAGGTCTAGCAATTTTAGCACCCATGAAACTAGTTCATCCTCTGCTTCTTTAGGATAAGTTAGGGGTCTACCTGCTCCAGCGAGATTCCCTTTACTTGATAATTTGACATCGCGTATCGCGGACTTGACTATTTTTCTAACCGTTGACTCCTTCAAAAAGAATGATCTGGCTGTCTCAGCGTAGTTCTCAGTTGTCAAAAAATGTTCTCTGACTTCTTGTTTTCTCTTTTCGGTAAACCTTTTACGTGGGATTTTAACCACATCACAATTTACTCTGTTTTTATTCAGGTAGAAGTTTGCCACTATTGCATTTTGTTTTTCATAATGGTTCACTAACGTATTATACTCGTGGTTTTTCTGTAGCATGATAGCCAAGTGCTCACTTGATAAATTCTTTGTTGGTCTTCCAACGGGCCTTTTTTAGGGATCGATGAAGGTGACGTATCTATGATAAAAAATATAAGAAATATATAGAAGAATGATTTAACTTTTTCTAATGTATTGATCTTTTTGCTAGCAAAAGACATATTGACTACTGTGCATTTAACTTACCTCTAACAAAGATTACATCATCCCTTGCATCGTTAACTTTGTCATTTTTATCAGCTTTATTGAAAAATGAAGTAAAACTTGTTTGAGATTTTCTTTTTTTGCTTACAACGTTATTAAAGTATCCAAGTAAATTTGTTTGAGTTGCCATTTCTCCGTAAGATTTTGGTGGCGAAAGGAAAATAAAAGCGTGTGGCTTGAAGCATCAAACTCAACTTTTAACTCCTTTAAAAAATTCGATTGGAGTGTAATCGTTCGATCAAATTAGCTTCGAATTCCAAAACATTCTATGGGACATATGATAACAATAATAATACTTTTCAGCGACAGACATCCATATATTAGACAAAAATGGTTGATTCGTTGTTAATTATGCATTAATCAATGCCGTTTATGTTGAAATTCCTATCATTATTGAAAGGTAATTTGTGGTGCAATGCTGCATTGGGGGCTATTATATCTATCCATCTCAATGGGATGCAGAAGGAGTAATATGACAACTGCCCCTGAGAACAGACCTGGTGCTCTTGTCAAAGATAAATATGCAATAGCAGTGGAAAATAATGGGCAAACAGTTGGAAACATACCAGAATTTTTATCCAAATTAACAATCTTCTTTTTGAAATACGGCGGAAAACTTCAGGTAAAAGTTGATGGGCCAAGAAGATATTCTGCTGACCTCAAAAAGGGGGCTTGGAGATACCAGCTCAGTTTTACTTCAAATCTTCGAATGAGAAATTGTTTTNGAAGGAGTAATATGACAACTGCCCCTGAGAACAGACCTGGTGCTCTTGTCAAAGATAAATATGCAATAGCAGTGGAAAATAATGGGCAAACAGTTGGAAACATACCAGAATTTTTATCCAAATTAACAATCTTCTTTTTGAAATACGGCGGAAAACTTCAGGTAAAAGTTTGATGGGCCAAGAAGATATTCTGCTGACCTCAAAAAGGGGGCTTGGAGATACCAGCTCAGTTTTACTTCAAATCTTCGAATGAGAAATTGTTTTGTCAAATGAAAGAAAAGGTATTACCTGAGATAGAAACATTTGAAAAGCAGAGAAGAGAAATCGAAGAAGAAAAGAAAGAGTCCAAAAAACGGAAAACACAAAGAATAAATAAATAAAATGAAATAAAAAAATGAATACCAAAAAGAAATTTGTCATTTTTCTTTTTTACGTCTAACTTAGTGCGGAAAGGATTAAATTTTCCTCTAAATATTAGTACGGGATAGAAGTGGTCTAAAGATAGTAATTTATTCCTTTTAATTATTAGTGCGGCATGCCCGAAGTAATTATTTTTTAGGCCGTACTAAATTAGAGAAATTACAGTAATTACGAATTTGGCATTTTAAAAAAATCTATGTATTGGGGTTCTTTTATAGCCATTTTAAATTTTTCCAATATTACGTAATCGACATTATTAGATGCTCGTTATTGCGCAGTTCCCAACGTGTAAATTATACCATAGTATCTCGACGTAGGACGTTTTCCAATGTTATTATCAATGCCTATGAAAAATCCTTTGACTGCATGCCAGACCTGGATAAGACATGGGCTCCTCGAAATTGTTGTGTCTCATGCTTTAATGAACTGCATCACTGGGCGAAAGGAGACAGGAAGAAGATACCATTCGCTGTATCTATGATCTGGCGTGAGCCAACGGATCATGTATCAGATTGTTATTTTTGTTTGACTCAGTTTACCCATGGAGTCGGGAAAGTGAGGAGAGTCACGAGCTATGCAGTAGTTAGGTCTGCCACTCGACCGGTACCACATGATGATCACCTGCCAGTACCTGGCTCCTCACGAATTGAGGACCCTCAACATTCAACCCCCGACCTCAGCGATTCTCCATCTGGATCAAGCTATGAAGCCCCTGACAGCAAGGTACACCTTATAACGCAACCTGAACTCAATGACCTCGCGCGTGGTTTGATGCTTTCCAAGCAGCGCTCAGAATAACTTGCATCACGGCTCAATGACTGAAACATGCTGGATCCATCAACGCGGATAACTGCGTTTTCCACACGCAACCAAGAATTAGCCACGTTCTTCATAATGACAAACTCTGTTTGTCACTGTGTTGATGTTGTTGGACTGATGGATATCGAATATACTCCAGACGCCTGGCGATTGTTCATTGATTTTTCGGTCACCAGTTTGAAAGCTGTGCTGCTCCACAACGGGAATGTAAGTCCGAGTATTCGGATGGTGCATGCTGTTGGCATGAAGGAAACGTATGACACGATGCAAATTGTCCTTGACCTCATAAAGTACCAGGGGCAAAAGTGGGTCTTGTGTGGCGATTTCAAGGTAATCGGACTACTGCTGGGCCTTCAGGGTAGATAAACGAATCACAGCTGTTTCCTCTGCCTTTGGGATAGTCGAGTGGACGACCAGCGGTACAAGAAAAAGAACTGGCCACAGCGAGAATCCTCCTTACCTGGAAAGCAGAACGTCAAAGCCAAGCCCTTCGTGGAACCAGAGCGTGTTCTGCTCCCTCCATTACATATCAAACTGGGTTTGATGAAACAGTTTGTCAAAGCAATGGATAAGGAGAGCAATATATTCAAGTACATAGAAGAGAAGTTCCCTAAGGTAAGTGAAGCGAAGTTGAAAGCGGGAATATTTATTGGGACCGAGATTAGAGACCTGATCGTGGACGACAAATTCACAAACCTCATAGCTCCGAAGAAGGTGAGAGCCTGGATGTCTTTCAAGGGTGCGATTGGTAACTTCCTCGGCAATGCAAAGTCAGAGAACTATGTGCAACTTATCAATAATCTTCTCCAAGACTACAAGAAAATGGGCCGCCGTATGTCATTGAAATTTCACTACTTGCACTCTCGTGTAGACTTCTTCCCTGACAACCTTGGAGCAGTCAGTGACGAACACGTCGAGTGCTTTCAACAAATAATCTCGACAATCGAACATCGCTATCAAGGCCGCTGGGATCCTGCAATGTTGTGCGATTACTTCTGGCTCCTACAAGGTAAAACCACTGGCGTCCACAGCGGAAAAGCAAGCCGTTTTTCGAACTTTTGTTGAATTTTATCCTTGTACTGTAAATGCTACAACTGGCTATCGATGTGTGATTAATGCCAATAATTACTGAAGTAGTTTGTATAATGTTGTACTACTTTGTATCTTGATTTGCAATTACAAATAGTTGTTAAAGTCAAAGTTTGAATCCGATATATTTTTGCATGTATTGTACACGTAAATGTACATGTTTCATCGAAACAGGTACGGAAGCATGTCAACGAACATTACGTATCGACCCCTAGATGTCGCTAATGTAAACGACATAAACAGTGGATAGAACATCCCTAGACACTTTGGGCATCTCACAACCCCCAAGGCAATATTTCAACATATGCCCAAAATGTGCCATTACGTAATTTCAACATTATTGCATAACACGAAAGCCACACCATAGATACAATTTTTTTTCCTTCCAGATTCGGAATCAGCACCCCCAAATTGCCCAGAAAATCAATAAGATATTAAAATCGCAGTAAACATTTGAAAAAATGTTGTCCAGTATAATCTAATTCTGTCCGGTTTTCATTTTGTTTAATTTTCTGTTAATACAGGTCTCTCGTTGATAACAGTAGCTATATATTTATATATTAAATATTTTATACTGATGTAGAATAACTTGTTTAAATATCAATGAGTAATAATAATAAAAATATAATAATAATAATAATATTAATAATAATTTCGTTAATTCCGACCATAATTTTATTTCAGTTTAAAAAAATAGAGTTGGTACAGTGACTGTGCCTTGCAATTGTTGGCTAGCCTGTTTCAAGGCGAACTTGAAGTTGAAGTATTACTTGCAGGAAAACCATACATGTTTCAAGTAGGATTCTTAGAAGAGATGCTCAACAGCATGAACATATTTGTTTTCATTCAGGGCCACTAAAAGGGTTAGAATGTCATCGATCCTCTGTTACTGATATAAAAATTCTGCATACTTTGGTTTGACAATAAGCATTTACCTCCCTTGAGTTTGTAGGGCATTGTACCTTCAAATGACTTTCTTCGGCTTCCATTCTGTAATTTAGTTAAAAGGAATTGAAAGAGGTTGATAATATTTTTTCGTGTAATTCATACCAAATGAAATTAAATCTGCTTCTGGGCAGTGATTTTGATGAAATGATTATCAAAGTCTGGCTGGAACAACTGGAGAAAAGCGACTGGTGTGTTGTGCAACAAACATGTCCCAGTCAGACTGAAGGGCAAGGTGTATAAGACATTGGTTCGTCCGGCAATGATGTACGGAATGGAAACGGTCCCTCTCACCAAACGCCAGGAAAGCTGCTTTGATGTGGCAGAGATGCGAATGCTGCGCTGGGCGAAGGGTGTAACCAGAAGAAATAAGATCAGGAATGAAAGCATCAGAAGAGACTTGGGCGTAGCGGAAGCCTCCAAGAAGCTGCAGGAGTGCCGACTGAGGTGGTTTGNAAGCATCAGAAGAGACTTGGGCGTAGAGGAAGCCTCCAAGAAGCTGCAGGAGTGCCGACTGAGGTGGTTTGGACATGTAGAAAGAAGAGATGAGCAGTATGTAGGAAGAAAGTGCATGCAAATGGAGCTACCAGGGAAAAGAAGACGAGGGCGACCAAGACACAGATGGATGGACAATATAAAGGCAGACATGGCAGTAAAAGGGCTCACGAGGGAAGACGCACAGAACCGCATACGGTGGAGAAGCCACATTCGCTATGACGACCCCTAGCAAGGGACATGTCAGCAGAAAAAAAGATTATCAAAGTCTAAATTCTCAACTGTGAACTATGAATAATTTATCTGGGCTATGAACCAACATTTTGAAGGTGTACCGTTGTTGTTAGCATCACCTTTATTGTAGCAAGATTATAATATACGAAATTGTTTATCTAGATTACTAAATGGAAAAAATTCTTCTTGATTAGAATTTTACCGACATTGTTGGATGCTTTCTGGAAAATAATCATGGTCACTAAAGTTTCAAGAATATTGTATTGAACTAACAAAGTTAATCTTGTTTCAGAGTATTTTTCTTCTTTATTTGTAGTTTTATTTTTAATCCCTTAAACTCTATTCTAAGTACTATTGTCTTCTGTTTTATAAAGCTTGACATATTCGAATTTGATCTTCACATTATTTGAACCCGTTGGTAATTTCTAATCTGTCACATTTTTTCAATAACTGATTCGTTAGACAGGTTATTTTTATAGAATTGGAAAAGCCCTTTTAAGACAATAAACTTGAGTTTTTTTAACTTGTTTTCAGTCAATTGAAGATTCATGGGGAGTTTTTAATGAAGATAAGTTATGTTATAATGTGGGTCAATTTTGTGTTGATGTGATTCAATGAATGTAACTTTTCTTTCTCTTTCCATTTCAATCCTTGCTTCCTTCTCACATCACAAATTTGGTCCCAGCCTTGTTGCCAATGTTCAATGGCTAAGTACTCTTGTCCTGGTTAAGCCAAAGTCTACAACAGTTTTAATATCTCTGATACAATATAATTCAATGAATATTATGTCACTTTACACTTTTACTAGTCAAATGTTCAGGTCGATATGAGCTACTTCAGAATTTGGTGATGGACATCACCCACTTTCTTTCACTTTTATTCCAGTAAATTTAAAGGTAATTTTTTAGAACTTTTGGTGTCAAGATCGGTTGTAGCCTTATTACAAAGAAGCTTAGAACTTTCGGCAGGTACTTACCTTTCTTTTTAATGGCATAACAAAGACACCGACCACTTGTTAATAAGGTAAAGTTATATGAATGGGTTTACTCTTAAAACCAAAATGATATTGATTTAAAGAACCCAGAAGAATCATCCTCTCCAATGCATGAAAAGTTTCCAACTTTCCTTTGTTTCCAGGTACAATAAAAGACAATTTATCAAAGGGGTTAATTTTTTTAAACTGTTGCATCTCAAAGCTTTCTAATTAAAATGAAATTAATTACTTCAGGTCTGAGTAAATTGTAATATTTTTGCATTAAAAGAATTCAGAGTGTACTTTAACGGTACTGAATTCTGCAAGCATATTTAAGCCTAATTTTGAGGTATTGTCTTGAAAGAAATATTAACCTCCTAAATTTACATTCTCGTTTAATTTATTTTAGCTTTTATTGATTACACAGGGTAACAGAAAATAATTTTTGTTCTTGTAATCAAAGTTCTTTTATGTGATTCCAGTCAATATAATGACGCTGCATTCAAATATGTAATCAGAATTTCTCTATCGGGTCTAGATTTTTTATATTAATATTTTAAGTTTTTCAAATTTTGGAAAAATATGCCCGAAGATGGTACTATATTGCTAAGTAAAAATTGCAGGAAAATTATTATTTTGAGATGAATTATTTGTCAATTAGCTTCCAGCTACCTCTCCAAATACATTGCTATCTTAAAAGTGGCTTAAGAGCCATTTTGACTATCCCAAGGCGACCAGAGAAAATTATTTGTTTTGACGATTCTCACTATTTTCATTGAATATGATTCTTTTGACAGAAGCTATGCAAACATTGTGTTTGAAGGTTATTTATTTATGGGTGAAGAAAAGATGAGATGCCGTACTCTAAATAAGCGCTGGAAAATTATGTAAAATAAGTTTAATGAAAAGGCTAATTTCTCTTTGATTTTAAAACGTTTGGGTGATCGCATTATTTGATCTGACTTTTGTTTAGATTGTTTTTGCGGCATAACTTCAGAGGATAAATACCGCTTTCTCTTTGTTTTTAAAGGGTTCGGGTGATAGCGCTCCTTAATAATGCTTTTGTTTACAATTTCTTCGCGGAAATATCTATTTCTGGGGAACAGGGCAATCATGTTCTTTCTGCTTGGATATTTTGCCGCTTCATTTGTAACTTCTCAGGAATCGTCTTAGTTTTTGATAGGTAAGTATTTCAGCATTAAATTTTCCATGGAAAATATCTTTATCAGAATTCAATACCTGCTAACAGCTTTTTTCGTGAATGGCGTATATAACTTTCCAACAAAACAGGTAATTTTTATAGATGAGACACACCAGTTAAACGTTTACTTTTACTTTCAGATTTCATGGATGTTCGACGTAAGCAATGTAACAACCACCCTGATGTATTTTGTTACGTCTTTGGCAAATTCACAATTAAGCAGCAGAGGCGAACCATAACTAACCTGGTCCATCAAGCATACCATGCCTACTTTAAAATGAAGTTGGGTGACCAGGACAAACCCTGGGCTCCACACATACTTTGTTCAGCGTGCTATAACACACTGAGCGATTGGTTTCGTGGCAAGTAGAGAAATTTTTCTTTTGGGATATCAAAGTTGTGGAGAGAACCCAAGGACCACACTACTGACTGCTATTTTTGTCTTGTAAAAACAGCAGGATTTGCAATGAGAACAAAGAGGAATATAATCTATTTTGATCTAGAATCTGCCCGACTGCCTGTTCCCCATTCTGCAGAGTTTCCTCAACCAGAATCGAGATGTCATGAAACCAGCTCTGATACTACAGCTAGTTCAAGCCACTCAGATATTGAGGATACATCAGGAATCACTCCTGGTCCGCTTAATCAGTTTGAAATGAATGATTTGATACGCGATACAGGTTTATCAAAAGCAGGTGCTAGACTTAGTGAGAAGAAACTGATTCAGAGTGATCTCAAAATTTCGTACTACAGATCTAGAGACAGTGAATTTCTGAAATTTTTCAGTACTGACTTTGACTTCGTGAATTATAAAGACATTAGTGGGCTTCTTCTAGCTTTAGATTTACCCAGTTACAATTCAAATGATTGGAGGGTGTTTATAGAGAGCTCAAAGAAAAGCTTAGAGTTTCTCCTTCTTCATAATGGAAACAAGTTTGGAGCAGTACCTGTAGGTCACTCAGTGGAAAAGTAAGAGAGCATTAAAAAATTAATTAATTTGCTCCGATACCATGACCATAATTGGATCATATGTGTAGACATGAAGATGATGAATTTCCTCTTGGGTCAGTAGAGAGGCTTCGCCAAGTATACATGCCATTTTTGGTTATGGGACAGTAGGGATCGGGATCAACATTGGGTCAAACAAGACTGGCTCCCCAGACCACAACTGCAAACCGGGGGGCCAAATCTGATAGAGCAACCTTTGGTTGATCTAACATTGTACCTCCTCCACTTCACATAAAGTTAGGATTAATGAAGCAGTTCGTAAAAGCCTTGATCAAAGACCAAGAATGGTTTCAGCACAACAGACGAACTTTTCCTAGTTTGTCCTATCAAAAAGTGAAAGCTGGGATATTTGATGGACGCCAGATTCGGAAACTCATTAATGACAGTAACTTTGAAGGAACCATGAGAGTTGTTGAAAAGGCGGTATGGACTTCATTTATAGATGTTACCAAGCAGTTCTTAGGGAATTATAAATCTCCAAACTACAGGAGCTTGATTGCTGATTTGCTGAAAACCTTTCATAAGCTTGGCTGCAATATGAGTATCAATATGCATTTCCTGCACAGTCACTTAGATTTCTTCCTGGAAAACCTTAGAGATGTTAGCGATGAGCAAGGTTCCACCGTGACATAAAAGAAACGGAGGAAAGATACCAAGGCTGATGAGATGTTCACATGATGGCGGACTACTGTTGGTCAATAAAGCGAAACTGTCCAAGTGTCAAACATGCAAGGCAAAGTCGAAAAAGAAGCTTCTTACCATAAAGTGACATTCTCTTCCCTATTTCTATATGCCTTATATACGCTAGCATTCATGCAGCTCGTTTTAAAAAAAATATATTTGCATATACTTGTATGCTAATAGTGTGAATTTCCTTAATTTTTACTGTTAAAGTCCATTTTCACATCTGAATATGGTTTCATAAAATGTATCAACAGCCAACAAATTGTTGTTTCAGGACAGCTACAAGTAAATAGAACCCTTTTGTGCACATTAATCGAATAAATCAAGGCTATATATTTGTTTGTTTAATTTATCTGAAGTATTAAAAATGGTATTTTTTTGCAAAATATGCACCATATAACTGTCATATAAAAAAACCGTTCGGGGGAAAATAATAACATTCTCGAAATCAGCATGTAAAGATTACCCAGGATCAGTTGTCAACTAATGATTACAAAAATCTTGTTTCTGAGTGTTATAGATTAATTCCTTTTTTATTGATTGCACGATCAAGCTTCAATAAAAGACTTTAGTAACTTTATTATTCAACAATTCACTGAAATATTATATCCACCTTTCTTAAACTGAGTTCTGGTTGTGCAAGCTTTCTTATGCTTGATGATTGGCTACTTGGATATCTGTTGTTTTGCTTGGTACTTAAAATCAAGTTTTTGAGTTGGATCTACTTGCAGCTTTTAAGGACTTCAAAGCAGTTTTTCACTTCAATTGTGAAATTGTTTCTTACCTAATTATAAGGGGAGAATAGAACCAGTTAAATCTACCAACAATTCTCTTCAGTCCTCTATTTTGAGTTACATTTAATACTCGCAACATTCATCTCTTTGGGGTTCTTTGAGGATCACGTTCCTAAACCTCTTACTGTAAAGTTTGTTTTTCAAACTCATAAGTAGTAGTTGGAATGCTAACTACTTTAGTAAAATAATACGGTATTATAAAAGATAAGCAATTAAACACCTGGTTGTATCCACAAACGCTAGTAAAAATTATCAGACTGCTGATATACTAACCAAATGGTACCGCTATAGGTATACTGCTCCTAAAATTGAAAATATCTTTTCACCGTTTCATCAGTAAAGCTGCTTGATGATCAGACAGTACCTCAAAACAAACTTTACTACAGATTCTGAGATTTACGATAAAGTGTTACATATTTACCACTCTAAGTTTTAATGACCAAACCTCTTTCTTTACAAAGAGCTATCACAGTTTATTCTAAAGCGTAACATATTGTTTAGTTAGTCCAATAAATGATTGAAAAAGATTTAAAACCATCTTAGAAAATCGGGTGCTCTCCGCTTTTGTTTGTTGAAGAAGAGAAAAATATGTTATGCTCATTTGTCTCTGTAAAGCAACTTCAGTAGTAACTTTCTTGATTCCTTGGGCTCTGCATAAAGCATAAAAAAGTTCGAAGTAGCTTTGTGTCGACGTGTAATCAATTCACGTTGAAATGTGCGCTTCTGCTTCCTTCGTGTAGGTACGGAGGCCACAAGCTACCACTCGTTTTGTTTGGGATCGCTTTCCTCTTCATCATGCGGACTTTGTGATATTTCTGAGGTATCATCTGCTGCCAGGTTTTCCGTGACTTGAAGGTGTTTGTCAAATGAAGCCCACTTCTCCAGCATCACATGCTGGAGAAGTGAGCAGCAACCGTTCAGCAGCAACCTTCAGCAGCAACCGTTGTTCCTCGGTCGGAGTGGGGTCTGGAATTGGGGCTTCGTCGACTGGCTTCTTCGTGAACCCTTGCCAGCATTCACTAAGAACGTGCGTCAGAAAACGTTTGCATTAGACGACCTTCACAGTTTGATCCCGTTGATCTCGGTGTTGATAGGCTGCAGCAATAATGATGGTATTTGGAGGTAGGAGCTGGAAGCTGATGTTTGAGAATTTGATGTTGAAATGTCAATTGCAGTTATTACCAAATATCAGGTTGTTTCGTGATTGCAGCTTCATGGAGTTGTTTTTCTCCTGCATCCACTTGGTTGTTCTCTTGTTATGCAGGCTTTCCTATTAGCGACGTGCTATACTGGGGCAACTCCATTTTTACCTTTAAAGCAGTGAGGTGACTGACTTTTCTTGATGACGGAAGGCTGCAGTTGTGACAGAGAATTTAAGCAGCACAGCAACACAGCCATTCTACGTTTGTCTTTTATCTCCTTTGCTTTTCTGTGACTTTTTTATCTCGCATATGCTATGAATGGTTGATAAAACAACGCCGTTTCAACATAGTTGAAAATACGTTCAACGATGTAAACTTCAGAAATGAAAAGCAGTCGCTTTCTCCAGTCCTTTATCACCTCTACATGAACATCAAAAGCCGCATTATGTTGAATTTGCCACTTGTATAGCCAGCTATTGGATGCAGTGGGCTTTCCATACCTTCTTCCTGCACTATGTTATTTTAATACCAATTGAGCTTAACATGCAAATAATGCCAATTTTCAAAAACGTCATTTTCTACAATCATTATTTTGGTGGAAATGTCAAATAGGGGAATTTCGCAGACACTGTCCTGCAAAGCAAGAAAGAACAGGTGTCAAGAGTTTTACACTAAAAATCAAAGAATATTAGACGAAAATGTACTGTTTGGTCTCAGTTTATTATCTGGGTTGTATCAAATGGTGATCTCATTTAAAGATCACGTTTGCTGTTTTATCAAAATAAACAACAAAACCTTAAACAAATGCTGAAAAACTTCGTAAGCAGGTAATGTAACTTGTTCGTATCAAGAGCTATTGCTATCAAATTTCATTAATTTCTATTACTCAAGACTGCGTTTGGTAAATACACACACAAAAAAGTTGCATACTTGTTATTTTAAGAAATTTCGTATTCTACGGGTCCTGTAGAACAAATAGGATGGCCTAAAGTAATAATGAAACTTACTTAAAAGTTCTCACATATAAGACGCTGTTGTATGGTTTCCAAACAAATGGACTGTTTTATGATAGTAAACAATATATACATATTCAAACACAACATCTAACTTTAAACCATAAACCTAGTATCATCACATGAGGTATGACTGTAAAATATGCTTACAGTGATAGGAAGTAACCTAGCTCAAATAATGACCTGTTAGCCTGGAACAGTAGGGTATTTTTGTTGCCAACGTTGTAGTCAGTTATCATGTGATAGTTGCCGTTATCACGAAGTATATCTTTTATTCCTCACTTACCTTTTGTCCTTTGACTTCCATTTTAGCAGGGTTGGAACAACACATTCACCAGAGTACTTAAGATCCCGGATTTGTACTGTCAAATTCTTTTACTACACATACTTATTTCAAAAAGGTAACATACATTTCCTACCACTTTCTCGAGAAAAAAACAAACAAAGGCTCTTGACTGATGTCAACATATCTCATCTTAAGTTAATTGACCTAGGCTGGTGTAGCCTTAAAGATAACAATTTTTTGGTGAGCAGTCAAATTTTTAACAGGTAAAACATTTTTGTCTGCGATATTGATTTCATTAACAAAGCCTTTTTAAGTTATTGCATAGCACTAGCTATCATTACTCTATACTTTGAACATTTCTAGTAAGACAATAACTGCATATAAACAGGTGTAGTTTTCTTGATTAACAGTTAGGTATCATTTAAATCATGTAAGTACACATCGGGATATTTAAAATTAGTTCTTTAGTGATCAGAAAAGACTCTATAACATGTCAAAGGCAATTCCAAAGTCAACTTTTTGTGGTCCAACGAGACATATATGTCCCACTGTATGTAATACGTTGCCTGGAAAGAATTCCTAAATCAATTCTCTCAAATGTCCAACGGAATCTATTAGTGCCGGACCATTGCTATTTCCTCTCGTCAGAGCCCTCCGGGACAATTGAATATTTTTAGTTGGGATCAATGTAGTTTCAAACACCAATTACACATGCTGTTGTTGGTATGGTGTTTGGGATTTCATTGATTACATGAGAAGTTTTTATTAGTTTGTCTAATATGATTAGATACCAGCTAATGTTTGTTTTGTTTTACAAAAATGGATTTTGTATAAAAATTATCATTTGGAAAGTTACGGGACACATATGTCCCGTCGAGCTTTTTTCAACAAGCATAATATATGTCTTCTTCTTTTCTATATCATGTAGAACACTATTAACACGTTACTGTTTTTCTTTTCTGATTCTTCGGTTTACATTTTATCTTCCCTCATCTGGAAATATTTTCCAGGTATTTCTCCATTTGCATTAGTTTTTCCTTATTTCCTGTATCTACCCATCTTTTTTCTGTTTTTCTTGCGATCCTCTTTTCTGTGTCTCTCCATTCGGTTAGGTGTTCAATACTTCTATCTTGCTTGCATCCTGCACACTTCTGTTTCGTCCCAAAGTTGTTCCCTTGGTCGTTTTTCTCTAAGCCTATTCTGGTGATTCTACTACTCATTAAAGTATTTACTTTATCTTTGAATTTTTGTCTTTTATCTTGTCTATATTTTCATCTATTTCGTCTGATCCTTTTCGTTTACCAGTTTTTTCCATTCATTAATGTTTTTGTTTTTTCATATTTTTTCCATTCTTATTTTGTGATTGTTTGAGCCTCAAATCAACATTATCTTTTTGGGCTGCCTGTTCAAGTTGTAAATATACCACCCTACCTCCAATTTCAGTTCTTTCTAAAACATTATCACTTTTCTGGCAAGTCCGTCTTCCTCAGAATTCAGTGTAATCCTTGCCATAGCATTAGTTGTTAATAATAAATTCTACATTAGAGTGCCCAGACTCCCAGTTCAATCAGAATTCCCCAGTATGGGGGTGACAATTGCTGTTGTAATATATTTTTTCAGCGATTCAACTTGAGTTCCTTCTAAAAGAAGCAATACACAATGACGCGCCTCGTAGCCTTTCCAATACTTCTCTACTATCATTCTTAGCGAAAAGATAATATCGGTTGTGCTTCTGTAGGGGGCAAAGCCAAACTTTTTTGGGCTGGTTTCGATTTCTTCCCGAACTCTCTGATCAATCACCCTCTAAGAGATCTTCATTGTGACTCAACAACGTTATTCCTCTTTAGTTGAAGCATTTTTGTACATCTTCATTGTTCTTGTATATTGGAATTAGTGTGCTTTTGTTTCATTCTTTCGGAATCTGCCCCTTTTTAGGGATATTGTTGAACAGGCCTCATAACAAACTCAATTCCGCAATCTCCAAGGTGTTTACAGGGTTCTACTGCTATTTCACCTGGACAACTGCTTTACTATTCTTCACTTTGCTGAGTGCCCTTTCTGTTTCCTTTCATGTGATTGGTCTAATATCTCGGTCTTCAACTGGTCCAATGTTTTCTCGGTCCTCCATGGGCTTCTCAACATTCATCAGGTCTTCAAAGTACCACTTACACCTCTCCGGGATTTCGGGTTCTGACTTCAGTACAGCGGCGTTTTCGTCCTTCGTCGTCTCAACGTGCTGTATGTCTTGCGTTTCCTTATTTCTTTGTTTATCCAGTCTATAGGCAGATTTCATTACCTCGCACGTCTCCATGTTATTTTACATTTCTTCCAATGTCTTTGCTTTTTACTTTTGCTACTATTTGCTTTACCTTCTTCTTTGGCTCTGTATACGCAGTTCTAGCTCGTTTTCTTTCATCTGTATACCACTTCGTAAATTTTTGCTTCTTTTTCTTTGTATTTTCATGTACCTCCTTATTCCACCAACAAGTGTCTTTCTCCCTTTTTAGATGGCCAGTAATCTTACCGAGCACATCGTTAGCCACTGTACGAATTGCATCTCCCGTCGTTTCCCAGTTTACTGGCAAAACCTCTCTAAATCTTTCTCTGAACTCATTCTCGAACCTTACTCCAACTTCTGATTCTTTAAGCCTCTACCATGTGATTCTTGGCTCCGATTTCTTAGTACGTTGTAATGGCGTCCGCAAAGTCACGTTACACCATCATCGGTCGATGCTGGGGTGTGACATATTTACTTGCAATCAATTTTGATACTATTCTGACCACTTTTGTAAGTCCCTTTCAATGACTTCATGAAGAATGTGTTTACGATAGCTAGGTTGAAGCCTTCCACAAAGTACACTATTCTATTGAGGGGCAAGGCTCAAACAACATGTGCTTGACATCAGGCGATTCAAAGATCTGAAGGTACAGGAAGAAATTTAAACCTACCTGAACAACAAGTTTAAACAGCTGCAATCCGATGGCGTACAGGACAAGTGGCGGTCTTTCACGATAATTGTGTTCAATACAGCCAAGGAGAACGTCGGGACTGCTGAGGGAAAGCATAAGAACTGATTCAATGAGAACAAGAAGTAACTGATCAAGCTGATTGAAAACAGGAATCTAGTCAGAAACAACTTCCTCTCCAAAAACACAAAAGCTAACAGTNAAGCCTTCCACAAAGTACACTATTCGCTCGCCTTGTTCATTTCTTGCTCCTAGTGTATGTTCCCGCATGTTCCTTTCATTTCCTACGTAACCCTTTCCGACATGACCTTTTAAGTGCACTTCTATGTAAACAAGTTCATCCCTGAGGATTTTCCCGAAACCATTCATCTTCATTACATCCAGTCTGTGGTACGTATGCACTGATTATTTTCATAATAACACCACCAGCCTCGATACGTAGTCCCGTGATTTGGTCTGAAAATCTCTCTACCGAAACTATTCCTGCAGTGAGCGATGGGTGGAGGATGATTACTACTCCATTTCTGTTGTTTGTTGTCCCACAGTAATAAAGCTTGTATCTGTTTCCAATTTTCCTGGTCTTTGAGCCTTTCCACTTGGATTCGTGCATGTACAGGAATTCTAAGTTTCTTCTCTCCATCAAATCGACAATTTCATTCACTCTCTCTGTCCCTGTACCAACATTGACGGTATCAATCGTGAGCTTCTATCCTTGGCCTTGCTTCCATTGCTTTTCTTTTTTCCCTCTTACCCTTCTTCCTTTACGACTCTCCCTGCTTTTGTAGCCAGTGGCATATTTTCCATTTTCCTGCTGGTCTCCCAAGGCAAAGGTGGTCGTTAGTATCCAAAGCCGCGACCGATCTGATATGATATTAACTTCTTCTGTCATTAGCAGTTCATAAAGGGCAGTTGATTTTTTTTCTGGCCATGTGTCCTTCCTGACACCAACCTGTCATTGGCAGTGGCCCTAACCTTTGGACTAAGGACCAGCTTTCAAGGCAGTGAGTGACCATCCCTGGCCGGTGACCTCATCGAGGAAGTTCACACGCCCAGGAATGCAAGGTCCCCACCCTGGCAGGAATGGATTGACAGGAAAAAGGCTCCGTAACCCAGAGAGAGAGGTGGCTAAATCGGGCGGTACACCTTACCAAAGGACGTCCTGGAGATTAGGCAGGAAAGTGTTATCCATTCTCCAAGGCTAATGTAGAACCCAAATTACCCGAAAATACCACTTTTATATTTCTCAATATAAAATTAACTACCAGTTGTGATATACTCTAGTTTGATTTTAAATATTTGATTTCCTTAGCTATTTTATTACTGACAATTTTAAAGCTATTAGAAATTAATTTTGCTTTAGGCAAAATCAATGCATAATATGCCTTTTCATGTCAATCTAAAAGCATGTGTCTATTTCCTATTCCTATTATATTATCATGTGTCTGTTATAATCATACACCAAGGCAACCTGTACATAACCAAAGGAGAAAAAAGAGTTTTTGTGATCATAAAGGATAAATTATTAGCGGATTTTGGAATTAATATGGCATTGGGATATCACAAGCTTTCGTTTTGGAAGCAGTATTGCAACAATGACCAGGATCTGAATGTTCCATTCATCACCACTCTTTGCCAGACGACCGTTTTCTTCAAATACTTTCTGGTATTTACGCAAAAGAAAACACTGGATTAGAGTTAGTCTATCTCCGGTATTCTTTTAGGAAAAGAGAGCATGCAAATGCCAGGCCTGGACTACATCTACACTGAATATCTAAAAGAAGGTAGACAACCACTAGCTAAATTCCCTAAACACTTTTTTAAATGTCATCCTTAGTACTGGTAAAACTTCCAAAATGTTCAAGCAAGCATTCATTATTATCTTTTATAAAAATGCATTGAGCATTGAGGGTCCAAGCTACTGTTCAATAAGTTTCTTAAATCATATCTACAAACTTGTTACAAGCATAATTTTTGTCAGAGTTTTAAATTACCTCTACTCTTCCTTTACCCCAACGCAAGCTCCACATCAAACTGACAGAGGTACTTTAGAAGAAAGTTTTGCACTGGAACAACTCATCAAAAGTTTAATGAATTTCAGTGATCCAATAAATATCATTTTTATTGTTTTCACCAAAGCATTAAACAGTCTTGAAATGCCTTCTCTGTGACAAATCCTGATCAAAACTTCAATCATTAAGAGGTACAAAAATCTTCTGAAAAACGTATCATAACTCAACTGCATACGTCAAGACTGACATTGGAATTACAACCTGCGTGGAAGCTCTTTAAAGGTGTGAAATAAAGAGATATCTTATCTGCCATACTTTTTTGCACAGATATAGTAGTGCTTTATCTCTTTGTGAGGTGATCTATCCCTGTGCACACCGAATTGTTAGTCCTACCCTCTGAAATTTAAGCCTTTTAAGCGACCTTGCTAGCATCATCAATACCAGAATATAACTTCAGAACCTCTTATGTACGTTAATAAGGCATGCTGCAAAAGCAGGACTACAAATCAATATCTCCAAAGCCAAATGTATGACCACCAACAAGAATAATTCCAATTTTCAAATCAGTATACACGACAATCAAATCACAGGCTTAAGAGTTTGTTTATTTGTAAAAATTTCATTTACAAACAATAGTACGACTGCTGTTAAACACTGAGTTAGTCTTGGATGGCCTGGTTTTAAGAAAAACAAAATTGTCCTTACCTATAGAGGAGCAGCAAATGGTCTCAAATCTTTAACACATTTGTAGCACCTGTTGTCTTGTATTGCCTGAAATGTATCAAATAAAGTTTGAGTGATATACACTCAAAAAAATTACCGAAAATGATCTCTGTATCATTTTCTTGCTTTAATGGGGAGAAGCAATTTTGAAGTTGTATTTAAAAGTTTAAAATATATTAACATATTAAAATATCCATTTTACTATTTAAATGTATGTTAATTATTATGTGAATTAAATTGATTACTAAATTTATACACATGAAGCTTGTTTGATTCATGACTCGACAATCGTGTGCAGTGTGTATACACGGAAATTGAAAATATAGATTTCATTTCGTTTCAATTGTTAAAAGATCTGGCTTCCCTCTTTGAAAGGAAAATTCCATAGAAAACAGTTTGGATACAATTTAATTTTTCTTTATATGAGTTTAACTCAGACCACTAAGTTTGAGTTGGATATTTAAAGAGAGAAAAATGCTCTCTCAATTTGATATACTTGGTCTCTAAAAATCAAAAGTAATGATTTGGGGTTTTTTCAACATTGCTTCTGAATATAATCCAGTTACCATGTAAAGTTTAAATGTACTCGTACTAAAATCCGAAAATAAGGCTTATATTTTTACAAGCCCATGGAGAGTTTTCATTAGTTCTCTGTAATAAAAAGCAGCTATAAAAGTTCCAGATAGTCTAAGCAATTTACAAAATATGCTAACATTCGTTGGAAAGTACTCCCAAACTTAAAAAAATGCTTTTCCTTTGTTACATACTAATCCTTTAAACTTAATAATTTGATTATTCCTTGCCAACAAAAAATATCATACTCTGCCACAATTTACAGTGTTCAGGTCATTTCTTCCTGCTGTGATGACTGCCAATAGACTGATTAAAAGAATTAATATTTATTGGGAATATTTCTGAAGACGTCTTAACGGCGGCAATCATCTTGTTATTTCTGTCTAAATCTATATTCTCTTTTAAATGGAAATCGCCAGGATAATTGTATTTTAATAACAGGATTTTGCTCTTACCTTGTTCAGTTGATTCAAGAACACCAAGAAAAGGGTGAAAAAGGAGTAGAAATTTGAAAAAATGGTTTTGCACATAAAAGAAGAAAGTTGATTTTCATTGGAATGAAATTAGAGAAAAAATAGAGTAAATACATACATGCTTTTTTATTTATAGTTCATAGTAGGAACTTGTAAATTCTGTTTAAAGAATTTTGTTATAGGAACTACTTTTAGTTCATGTACATTTTCTTTCAGAAGTCTTAAAAAAAACTTGCACCAAGATTTTCAGAAGACTGAATAAAATCAATACTTTGATCTGCTACTTACGAAAATGGTTATGTGACAGTTGCAAAGGAACCTAAAAAAAACCTGTTTTCTTTAAAAGCAAACTTCAATATTTAAGGTTTGCCAAAACGTTTGAGCGGAGAATGACATTATTGCAAATCAGCATTTAATGTAAACTGGCAAACAGTATAGTTAGAAACCAAGAAATTTTTTTTTCATACTTTATCCCCACTATTGAACTGAATTTGCAAAAAATTGCCATTAAAACCATTTTAGAATCCATTTTTTAATCCACCGTAACTTCAACCACAGTTATTTTATGCACTTTTTAGCAGTATTATACAAGGGAGGTTTAATTTTGTCATTAACATTGAAAGTAGTTGTTCCAGGGTTTGTTTTGACAGTAGTATTATCAACGAACAAAACTGAAACAATTCTCTGAGTAGATAGGTCGAACATAGCATAAATACTCGATTAAATGCCCAGTGCGCTTAATTGAAATCTATATCCCCAGTTGGGGCAAATTCGACAGGGATGCTTGACAGAATGTTACCTGTGGCTTATTCTCCGACCTTTCTGTTTTTCTAAACAACGCTACGAAACACTACGAATAAATGTGTATGTAAGCTAATCTAGCCTTAGAGAGCTGAGCACTCCTGCTCTACACAGCTCCAGCTCACCCTTAGGGAAGGTGTAGTACCTGTCACCCTCCCTCACCAGGGTTACGGTGTGAAACTACTGCCTTCAAGCTTTGTAATGAACTGCCAAAGGCTGAGGGAAGGATAACCCTAAAAGAACTTGTTAATAGAAGTACTAGGGCGTACGAGGTTTCAAACATTTTGAGGAGATCCTCTAAGTTCAGGATGATCAACCCTGACCTAAGGTCCAGACTTGTGGCAAGAGCGGAGGAGTGAATAAACACTACTTCCTTCTCCTGTCAGCCGAATGCTTCTCTGTTGTACTTTTCTAAAACCTTCCTTTCCAGCCCGGCGCACTGAAGCAGTAGGGAAGGGTACAATGACAGTCGACAATTCAGTGCATTCTGAAATTTCTTGTCGACAAATCCTAAACACTGAAATCTAACAAAACAAAAAAATTCTTACTGACAGGATGTCGCCCAAGACCTAAAGGTCTAAGCAAAATTTATCTTTTGCATTCTGGAGTATCAGGTCAATGTTAAATAGAGACAACACCGGACAACCGGAGATAATGAGTGCAATCATCGCTGGTGAACTAGCTAGCAATCACAAACACCTTTAATCACAAAGAAATATGCATGCACCCGAAAAGTAACCACTTGGACCTGCACTATGTAATCACACAACAATGTGATCTCATTGGTGTCCTCGATACCAGAGCAATAAGACGAGTCAACTGCAACACTGACCACATCATGACCAAGACTGCCACTGTGCTTAAAGTTAGAAGAAAGCCGTGAGGGGCAAGGCTCAAACAACATGTGCTTGACATCAGGCGATTCAAAGATCTGAAGGTACAGGAAGAAATTTAAACCTACCTGAACAACAAGTTTAAACAGCTGCAATCCGATGGCGTACAGGACAAGTGGCGGTCTTTCACGATAATTGTGTTCAATACAGCCAAGGAGAACGTCGGGACTGCTGAGGGAAAGCATAAGAACTGATTCAATGAGAACAACAAGTAACTGATCAAGCTGATTGAAAACAGGAATCTAGTCAGAAACAACTTCCTCTCCAAAAACACAAAAGCTAACAGTGCAAAATCCAGAGCCTGTAATAAACGTTTGCAAAGCAATCCAGAAAACTGAAGAATTGATAGTGCTCCAATGCAGCTGCTGAGCTTCACGTTCAGCTGACGCCAACAAAATTAGAGGCTTTTATCACATGCTTAAGGAAATTTGAGACCCACATGTTTGCCACCCTGACCAAACGCTGTCCTGTGACACCACCCCTCTACTCATTGAGAAACATCAACTCCTTACTAAAAGGACAGAAAACGTCAAAACTTTGCCGGCTGAAAATCCAGAAATAGATCCTCAGGTTACAGAGAACCAAAAGCGATGCCCCATTCGGCATTGGATGTACGAGTGCCCAGATGTGGATAAGGCTGTAACAGGGATTGATGTGCTTTGCGAAAAAAACTCACCTGGGTCAGATTATATTTACCCAAAGCTAATTAAACGAGAAGGCGGTATGCTGAGTATTGTCTTTTATAACATCATAGACGAGGCACAGACTTTTGCTATGGTACCTTAAGCCTGGAAAGATGCTTAATTAACAATAATCTTAAAAAAGTATGGCAGAAAAATCTTTGGCATCTACAGAGGAATTTCTTTGCTATCTGTACCAGAAAAACGTTTAGACCGTGTTGTGTTGAACATACTATCACCATATGCTAAGATCTTTATACCTAAGGCATAGTGTGAATTCAGAAGTAGGCGTGGGATAGTATATATGATTTTTGCTCTAAAACAAGTGAAAGAGAATATGTGGAGCAGAATAGGCCACTTTATTTTGTATTTGTAGATTTCACAATCGTTTGACATTGTTGAAAGATCAACTTTGTGGAAGGTTATCCTGAAACATGGATACACGGACTACTTTTTCAGTCTTTATGCTAGCATGAGCCTCAGTAAAGCTGAAGGGAGGACTCTGATACTTTTGAAGTAAACAATGGAATCAAGTGGTGAGAGGTGTTGCAGTCACTGCTGTATCTAGTAGTAACTATAATAGAGTGAGGAGTTAAGCGTCCTTTACCCCCTCAGCTGTCTTTTTTCTGTACACCATTTTCCCACTCCATCATCTGTCTCCTATCCTTCTTCGTTTTATAGATTAACCTTACCAGCAGAGTTTAGTTTCCAGTTTTCATCATGTAGGGCGCTGGACCCCGAAAAAGGCCGAGACATATACACAGATCTCCAACTGGGGGAAAAGGCGTAACACCACACTGAGGTGTAGGTAGCTGGTTTGGTTTTTCTAATTTCTACTTCCTTTATTTCGAGTGCTCTCTCTGTACTCTTAGTAAGTCAGGTTGTACCTTCACAACCTTTTAATGGGTGGGTGAGACCCACCAGCCTTGGTTGGCACCTCGCCTAGGAGAAGGTACTCCAAAATCAAACCACTCTCATTACTACTGGACAAGCCTCATCATAGAAGGAGAATTTGGCCAAAATGGTCCACTGGATCAGTCATCCACTTATGGATAAATAAGCGGTTGTAGGACTGCAATACAACTGTAATTCCAGTCAGCAAAGGAGCTCTGAAGGGTCACTGGTGAATGGAATATGTGTGACAAGCGGAAGACTTCACTAATGAGAAGCAAAGGTTGGCGCCCATCACTCAAGTTAGCCCAGTATTGCAGGTTGCAGTAGTTCTGGGGGCCTGCTGTTACTATCAGCCCCTTAGTATACATCATGGTTAAGTCAGATAAAGATAGAGGTCTTAACAAACGGGGCACCAGTGCAAACCCTGGTGGTCCAGCCCGGTGGAGGCCCTGTGATAAGGTGGGCAGACCTGCACCGTCATCACGTTACTGCCTGAAAATTGGAACGTGGAACCTACGATCCTTGTTGCAACCAGGAAAGTTGTCTGGAGTGACCCAGGAGATGCCTTATTTGAAAGCAGATGTCTTAGGACTGGCTGAAACTCATTGGAGAGATGTTGGTGAATTTGCAACACAAATACCAACTGCAGATGAGAAATTCAGAGTCATACACTCAGGCGGTACTACGAGTAGAAATGGAGTAGGATTCATCCTGAATGAAAAAGCATCTAAGACACTGACGTATTATGATACCATCTCGGAAAGAATTATGCTCTTAAAACTTCGAGGTAAAAAGCAGGATACCATTATCATCCAGGTATATGCACCTACTGCAGACGCAGAGGAATCTGTCCTAGACGATTTTTATGACCAACTCATAGAAGCTATAAAGGCAAACTATGCATCAAGAGATAAAGTGATAATTTGCGGGGACTTCAACGCTAAAGTTGGCAATGCTTGATATGGTAAAATTGTCGGCCCTTTTAGACTTGAACGGAGGAATCCTAGTGGTGACAAATTAGTAGAATTTGTGGAACATCATCATCTGTTCATAAAAAATACATGGTACGAACAAAGAGAAAGATGCAGGCATACATGGACGTCACCTGATGGAAAGACAAAAAATCAGATTGACTACATCCTTGTAAATACCAGGTACCGGAACAGCGTCAGAAATGCAAAAGTGAGACATGATGTCGACTGTACCTCGGATCAACAACCAGTCATCATAACAACAAATACCAAGTTGAAAAAGGTGATGAAGAAACAAGGAGCTAAGAAATGGAATTTAGACAAGCTGCCTACTGATAGCCACAAATTCATGGAGGAAACCGAGAAGAAAATGAAAACACCAGATGACAAGAAAACTTATTTGACCTCAAACCAGCTGTGGCAAGAAATCAAGAAATGCATAGAAGGGGTTGCAGATAACATATGTGGAAAGAAAACCTCAGAGATGAAACAACAATGGTTGACACCCGGTATACTTGAAATGATGGAGCACAGGAGAAAGGTGAAAGGTCAAACAAGCCAGCAAGAATATAATGTATTGTGTAATAACATCCAGAAGGAATGCTGTCGAGCAAAGGAGGGTTATTATAGTCGTTTGTGTGATGAATTAGAAGAACTTGACAGATTAAACAGCGTCAAACTCCTGAGTGTGGTAAAGAAATTTAAAGACAGAAGACCACAGATACAGCTTGGCATTAAATCAAAAGAATGAGTTTTGCTGCACACTGACGATGACATAACTAAGAGATGGGAAGAATATATAGGAGAAGAGTTGTTTAAGGATATGAGAGGGGCGATGCCAGATATCAAAACTACTGATTGTTCTCCTAACATTGATAAACAAGAAGGCATAGATGCGATAAATCAACTACCAAGCAATAAAGCACCAGGCGTTGACAATCTCCCCGCTGAGCTGCTAAAGGAGCTTGGAACATCGGGCACACAGCAATTAACTAAGCTTGTAAATTTTATCCACAGAACTGTGACATGGCCTGAGGACTTCCTTGTAATCCACTTTATTACACTACCAAAAGTGTCAAAGGCAGTCAACTGTAGTGATTTCCGCACAATCAGCCTGATATCGCATGCTTCCAAAGTATTTCTTAAAATCATTTTTACTCGCATCAACCCAACCATAGAGAGGCAGCTGAGTGAAACTCGACTAGATTTCAGAAAAGGAAAGGGCACCAGAGATGGAATTTTCTTGCTGAGAAATATTATTGAGCGAATGATAGAGAAACAACAGAACCTTTACCTTTGCTTTGTAGATTATTCAAAGGCCTTTGATTGCGTACAACACCATAAGCTATTGGAAATCATGGAGAAGGCTGGAGTGGCTGAATATGAAAGGCGGCTAATTACATACCTCTACTGGAATTAGACAGCAACTGTTACCACTACACTAAAAAATATCACCATTCGCAGAGGTGTAAGACAAGGCTGTATATTGTCACCATCTTTATTTAATTTGTAGCGAATACCTTCTTGAAGAAGCCTTGGACAACTGCAAAAAGTTTCAAAATCAATGGAATGAACATCACCAATATTCGTTATGCTGATGACACAGTTTTGCCATCCAGTGATGTCCAATCACTTCAAACTATAATTGGCTCGTTATGTAGCACAAGTAAGGAATATGGCATGTCACTCAATGCTAAAAAGACCAAGATCATGTGCATCAGCAAGAGTGCAAAAGAGTCGTTCATCATCACAGTCGAAGCTAAACAACTAAAAGCAAGAATACCAACACCTAGGTGGCACAGTAACGGATGATGGAAAGATGGATGAGGAGATCAAACGAAGGATCGGCAAAGCAAAAGCAAAATTCTGGGATTGTAAAGAATTTCTGAGACGTAACCTCAGCATGCATCTGAAAATAAAGTTAGTACGATGCTACGTCTTCTCAGTTGTTGCTTATGCTTGTGAAGCCTGGCAATTTACAAACAGCAATAAGAAGAAGCAACAGTCTTTTGAAATATGGTTGTCTGAGAAGAATGTTAAAAATCAGTTGGAAAGATAAAGTACCAACACTGAGGTATTACATAGAGCTAATGTGAAAACAAAGTTGGTGAAGGACCTTATGAAAAGGAAAATAAGATACGATGGCCATTTACTCCGTGGCAGTGGAGGATAACTACCCAATGTCATCTTAGAGGGCGCAATAGAAGGAAAAATATCAAAAGGGCTACAACGTAGGAAGTGGACTGATGACATCAAAGAGTGGAGTGCAACAAGGACGTACAAAGAAGCGAAGAGAGCTGCGGAGAAGAAAATAAGATGGAGAACCATGGTGGCCAACCTTCAATACGAAGATGGCACATGATGATGAATGGAATCAAAAAGGTGTAAAAATGTTAGAAATCAAAATTTGAAAAAGACACAGATGATGTACCAGTCAGTACCAGATGTCATAACGATGATCTTGAAATTAACATCAACAACCATCAGCTAGCGAAAATCACTACGTTCAATTACTTTGGGTCAACTGTCATGAGCAACAAAAAGATGGATGGGGAGATAAGCATCAGGAAGTCGAATGCTTCAATCTCGTGTGGACAGGTGTCGTTAAATAAAGACTTCACTTTTAAGAACAAAAGCAATGTGTACAGGGACTTAGTCATATCAACGCTACTCTATGGAGTTAAAGGATGGCCTATCTACATGACTGCATCTCGCAAACTTTGCACTTTCATGATGTGGCATCTGCGACAACTTCTGAATGCAAAGTGTTGTAATTTTGTCTCTAGGAAAAAGATTATTTACACCTGCCAAGCATCTGCCAAAGCTTTACCCAACGTAGCCTTAAATGGGCTGGCTATGTAAATAGAATGAGAGATAGCAGACTTACTAAACAACAAGCAGCTAAAGGAAGGGGCACAGTAATTGACGGCCTTGGCTTAGTTTCAAGAATAACCTCAAGTGGAACCTGAAAGATAGTAGAATTGCTATTGGCTGCTTGTGTTGAATTCATCATTGGAAACGATGGACAGCTTAGCTAATCAAGAGACAAATAAAAACTAAATTTTTGTTATAAAGATAAAAAATGTCAATGTTTAAATATTTTTCACATTAACATTTTCATTTTCCTCAAAATCCTTATTTAAAAATAAAACTGAATTACATACTTATTCAAAGTCAGAATCAGTACACAGTGGTGCCATCACAAAAGGGTCACTGTCATCATGATGTTTTTCCTCGAGTGTTTTCTTTTTGTGACTCTGTAAAATATTTAGTGTCAAAGCATGGCTTCTTTGTTTTGAAAAAATGAATCTGGTTATTTTCTGTTCTCTCAGCAGGTAGGTTTGAAAGGTTTTTCAATACGATCCTTCGGTAACAAATTCCATTCCTACTAACAACTCAGACATGTTTTCTATGGGATGAGGTCTAAAATACCTTGTTCCGCTAACCACTAATCGTTATGTTCAGTACACATCGCTTTTCGCGGATTATTCGAGCGCACGTCAGGAGCCTGGATATACTTAAATCATTCTTTTGAAACCAACTCATGGTCGATGTTTGTATTTAAATATGGCCAAACGTGCTGCTTTCTTTGTGGACCCTAAAAGATTCTAAAGCTGTAACCTTTTGCTGAAGAAAAAAGTCCCAAGAATCTTTTGTGGACAACCAACAGTTAACTCATTGTTCATTCATACGTTTGAAGAAAATAAAACTGTACATCGAGATATGGATTGCTTGTTTCAACATTTGTTTTAAGTTTCTCAGCTTTAAAAACAATGGACGGTTTTAGCTTGATTCCTTCTACCTTCGCTATCGAGGAATCTGTTATTCTAAGTTTTTCATGATCAGTTGATTTTAAAGTCAAACTTCGAGCATCAGTTTTATGAGTAGTATGACAGTGCTTGTCCTACTAGACAGCTATCTTGTCTATAGCAATAATGCCTGTTGAAGCGTGATTGATAGGGCCTTCTTTGGGATACTTTTGTTTTTCGTCTTAGAGATAATTCATACCTACACATAAAGTTTTGAAGCCATCCAGCTCTTTCCACAAAACGTATATTATCGCCATTTTTCAAACCGTCTTCGTTCTCTTTCTTTATATCATTTTATATATAAACTCCTTTATTCATAATAAATTGACTTGACACTAGCAGTCTTTCCCCCCTTTCATTGTAATTCATTCAATAAGTTTCTTTTCCATACTCCCACTAATTTGCTTTTTTTCATCTCAATCATAAGGTTTTCTTTTTGCTTAAATTCAACAGTCCTGTTTTCGACGTTTTCCACTCTGCAATATGTTTTAAAGCAAACTGAATTTTTTGGCTGGCTTTGTGATTACTTGTTGTTTCTGGAAATCAAATTACTTCTAGCTTAAACTATGTGTTATAACATGAAAACGTTTCTCCTTCGTGCGACTTTGTCTTAATTTCTCCATTCATTTAAAAGTTTTCCTGCAAAAGTTATCCACTCACTACCTTCCATCTGTTACACTCAGAGAAATCGTAAAAAAACCCCAACCCTGTAAGCGGATATTTCCCCCTATAGTAAAGAACTATTGGCATGACGAAATATGTATATTCTTATTCTATTCTCGTGAGTGTTGGTCTACATGGTATTATGACGTCATGGCCAGATTGATGTCTTTTAAAACTACGATGATGTTAGATGAGGAGCTTTAGAATAGAAACTAAAAGTAGTAACATTTTGAAATAAAACACGAACGTATTGAAATAAAACACGAACGCAGATTTTAAAAAGTTTCACCAGGAATTTAGAGCAGTTCTTTTTTACTCTTTTAAATTCAAACAAGAACTCTTCTTTTCAAAGTTAACAAACTCAAATAAGCGCCCTCTTTTGTGACAAAAGACTTAATTACTCAACCCCAGCGTACTTAATCGAGACGGGAACTAAATCAAGCATTTATGGTATGCTAGAAAATTTTCCGATTTCCTTTGAAATACATTAATCAAAAATGCCTTTTCTTCCAACTAGTAATGAGGTTTGTCTTTTTACAACAAATATCACCTATCAAATTGAAAGAAATCAGACCGACAGCCCGTATATTTTAATTGTTGATATCATAGAGAGTGTACAAATAATGAATGAAATGTCGAAATTCAGAAATTGGTATTTTTGTACTTGTACGTTCCTTTTTGACTTCGAATGTCAATAAAGGTTGCTTGGTAGCCAGGGACTTTTCATTGAACTTGTGCATTAGATATCCCAACTAAAATAAAGTTTATTTTGGTCGATGACTATTTCACTGGCATTCGACATAACCAAGATGCCAAAAAAATAGAACTAAATTCACGTATTTACCTATACAGAATACATAAGCTGAGGCTCATTTAGCTCCACAGAGTTCAAAAAAATTGGGATCATAAAAACTTTAGTTCATCGTGCTGTGGTTACTTGCTTTCCTAAACAATTGATAGGGGAAATAGATAAAATAATCAAGTTTTAGATAAAGTTAATTGGCATAAAATATCCAGCTTCCGAAATCCTGTTAAGCAGGCCTTAAAAAGTGCTCTATATACCTCAAAATAACCTGAATATTACTGCACAATTTTTAATTGTGATTCAGCTATAGCACAGCACATATTCCTGAACCATGAATGCAGTGACAATTTTGAGGTAAAAAGGTTCAAAGTATTTGACAGACCTAAGACTGCCTTAAAGCAACAGAGAGAAATCATATTTAACTTTTATCACGTCTTTGTGCAAAAAATAGAAACGTGCTGTCACGTGCTCCCATTACTTTGGATAGTACATTATAACATTGCTTGGTTTCATTATGCTGTTGTGTACCATCTGGTTGAAAACGCTGGGCAAAGTAGATATATAGGAAAATATATTTTAGGGCTAGCAAAGGAGAAAAAGTATATCAGGTACACATAAATATCAGAGAATGATACAAAAGTTAACCAGATCAACAAGATTTTCTTATCTATTTTAAATACACATACACCAAGATAAGCTCTTTCAATATCTCGTCCGGTGCTCCAGGATTTAAATGTCTCATGTTCCTTTATTTGACATTATTTTTCCTACTATTTTTTTCCAATCAGATGTGGAAATCTTTTTCTTCAATTGTTTTAGTTCCTTTAGTGACATCTGCTCCTTCAATTTTCCCCATTCATGACTTAACTCAAGGTCACATTCCTTGTAGCATTTGTAAGTGGCTTGCACATTTTTTGATGCTGCAACGCAATCATTTTTGCAAAGCCCATGCCTGTAATGAAGATCCTCCATCATAACTTCCCACTCACTTATTTTCTCTTCAGCATGACAAATGTCGGTAAAAACCAAAAGACCAAAGAAAAGAAAAATCCTTTCTGTTCTCATGATGTATCCTGTAATAAGAAAAGAAAGAGCAACGGGGGAAATATTAAAACCTTTCTGCTTATCTCTATTTTATATCAATGATAAACAATTCATAATAAAGAAAGTAAGTCAAACCTTAATTTTAGTTGTAAAAAGGAAGCTAAATGGCTTACAATTGTGGTACACTCTCCGTTCTTCCTACCCATAGAGATCATACTAGTCTCTTTCCGATAACATACGTAGAAGTAAAGCTTACATCTCAATAACTTTTTAACATTTTAACTTTTTGAAATTTTAAGTCAGTTTACCCACCAAAACTGAAAATGCATCTCCCAGGATATAGATTAAAAAAAACTACTCATATTCTGTACAAAATTTTCTGCCTCGGTTATGGTAAAATTAGTGAGCCTGGCTTTAGCATTTTTTAAGCTTTTCCTTGCCCTTTTAACCTCCGCCATCTCCCCAAAACAAAGCACCCTCCAGGGAATATTTGTTATTAATGGAGGCTCTGTTGGGAAGAGCTTTTGCATACTTTGCACACAAGATAAAAAAAGTCACAAGTGCGCATTTTACTTCACTCTCTTTTAACAGCTTTACTTACCGTGCCTCTTCATTATTTCAATTTCTTAATTAGATTTTGCTGTCTTTTAGATTGTTAATGACATGTCAATCAAACATGGAGAGTTTTACTGTAACACAACATTTAACTAAGACATTCCTCTCCTAGTATTTTTTAGAGGCTTGTCAGACGTCGTTTACTCTTTTGTCAGCTAATTTTGATAATAATTAATATGATACTGGTAATAAAACTTATTTAGTCCTCAATGAAATTCACACACACATATATATATATGATATATATGATATATATTATATATATATTATATTATTAAGTAAGTGTGTTACTTAGTCTTGAAAATTCTGAACTTTATGGACTCAGAGGAAGCCATAGATGTAAGAGATTTATCATGTCATGAGTCGTAAGCTTTTTCTGAGCTACGTTTCGAGAGATACTTCTCCCATCGTCAGGCTGTCGATGGGAGAAGTATCTCTCCAAACGTAGCTCAGAAAAAGCTTACGACTCATGACATGATAAAGCTCTTACATCTATGTGTTACTTAGTCTTTTTTCTTCCATAAAATGCTTTTGTGTGACAGTTTTATTTTTTAATTGTTGCTTCCATATGGATTAACATAGAGAAAAAAATCTCAATAACTAAGGTGTTGTAAAAAATATTATCAAATACAAATATACCCATTTTGGAAAATAAATCAGGTATAACAAGTATTTTCTATTTCTCAGTTTAACCTGGAACTGGTCTGTACGTGAATAAAAAATCCTAACTTTTTTAGAACAAAATACCTATTGCAGCCTTTGTGGTGACAAGGACTGCAAAAGGTATTCAAGCACATATTATTATAAGCTGTAAACTATTTATCAACTTCAAATTCAAAACCATCTAAATTCTTTAGAGGATTGACTTTTACAGTAGGATGTTGAATAAGTAGCCCTTGTGTCTACTTTAAATGGAGTTCTTAATTTATGAGTGTTGCTGTGCAGATTGTGTTTGAATACCAGGCTTTATGTGAAAAAATTTTGATATACCTACTTTCTTTGTACCATCAGAGCTTGCGGTGGTCTAGCCAGTACTATGCTCCTGTCCACGGGATAAAAAGGTCTCGACAACAGCTATGAAAGATCCATCCCACCTAAAAAACGAGCACCCTCTCTGCAACCCCTAGCCCTAAATTCACCAACATCTACAAACACAAACACTGTACTATATTTATTTGCTATAAACTTGTTTACTTTACATTTATTTAGTATATACGTACTTATTATACTTATTACACTAAACTTAGGTCTTAAAAATAAATATACAGGATTAAATTTTTTTATTCCAAGATGTAGAGACATGTCATTACCCCCACGATAGTCTACCTAGAGTCCAGGGTGTATCTGTGAATACATAAGTTAAAGTAATGACATTTAGGGTAGTGAATAATAGCAGAATTGTTCTCGTCTGCCTTTTTGGGTATGTTTCCTTACAAGAGCTTCATGTATTGTAATTTATGGAGAGATTAAGATCACGAGTCTCAAATAGAAAAGATATAAATGACAGGGAATGATAAGAGGGGAGAAATTGGGTGTGAAACTTTCAATCTTACCTTTAAAATTTTGTAAAGTTACAAAGTAAATGGAAAAGAAGCTGGAATGCAGTCAAAGAAATTCCATCAACTGTTGAAATGGAAATTTAAGTTTCCTTTAGTCGAGGCTTGAAGAAAAGCAAGAATACATGAGGAAGCAAACTTATCTGACGCCAACCAGATGGAAAGTCTTGACAGAGATGGCTGAGCTGAAGAATCCTTTTTCAAAAGAACAACAACTTTTAGGTTTTCATGAAAGTTTTAATACATTTTATTGCTGTTAAGAGGTCTAATCACTTTTTTTATTAGAAATAGTCCACATATCTTAAAGTGAAATAGAGTCAAAAGAGCAAAGTTTTTTGAATATCACTGCAATGCATATCTAAACGATAAATACTTTGTAAATTTTACAACGTTTGCCTTTAATTTTGAAAAACAAAAACTGAAACTTCTATAATTTTTAATTTCTCAATAGAAAATAAATTTACTGAAATATTTTGAAATGTTTATATCAGTTTGAAATCTGTGTTGACAATTTCAGCCAGAGCAGCATCAGCTGAAAGATATTTCTATCAATTCAAACTCTTTAAGTCATTTGAAGTCAACAATATTACTAGCTAGATCTACTGATCTAATACAAATAATTATTAAACATGGCATTGGCAGACAAATTGATTTAGGATTTCACTAACATAAAAGCCAAAGAAGCACATCTAAATTATATAAGTAAAAAGTTGTTTGTTAGGTTTTTTCAAGAATTATATTCAAGTTTAAAACAATTTATTGTGAACCTTTAATGAGAATTTAGGTATAAAAATGATCTTAAAAGCGATGAAGATGGAAGGAATGAGAGATGGATTTAAAAGTAAATATTCATGTTTACTCCTGTTAAAATTGAATATGTTTCAACATTAAGTTATATGTGACTTGAAAACTTTGTATGAATGTTTACATGTAGATTTGATGGGCATCAATCCTAATTTTTCCTGCCTCGTGGCCCAAACGGGTCTTAAAATTTGTGAAAAATTTCTATTGAATGCTATAAATATATGACAGGAAGCTACAAATCAAAATTTTATAGTAAAAGCAAGAGCATAACATACATGGTATAGCTAATACCTGAATGCAATTTGGTTGCACAATTTGAGATTGGCTTATATAATGTCGATTTATATTTACTACGTGGTTGTAAAAAATAAATAAAATTTATTTTAAAAATGTAGTGATAAACAGTAGAATGACGCAGACAGAAGTTGCAAACTGGGTGGGCAAAATGCAAGAAGTATCAAACTTTGATAGAGCAAACAGGAAACCATGAAAAAATATGCACAACAGCAAATAGCACATTTCTTTTGCCATCACTTAAAAACAACAAAAATTTCTTAAAATGAAAGAAAATGTAAAAATACAACTTGGGAATCATGAAAATGCATAGTTTTCTGGAAACGAGTGCATCGTAAGCAGAGAAGAAATATTTTTAACATGTAATTATTTGCCACTTAATTTTAAACATCTACCGAAAAATCCTACTCATGTTTTTTTAAATTTGGTTTGGCTGGTCAAAGGATTTCCTCTTGTACGTTACTAATAAAATAAAATATGCTTCTCGACTATTATGGCTCAAAGCACAACCTCGAAATGATGTGGTTTGTCGTTTTCTAGGGAAATCAATACATTCCATGGGTGAAAAGAGGAATTCAGTTTTTGCTGAAGTGTAACTACAAGAGTGTCTTAATATTTTATGATAAAAACTCGGGTATTACGTTTACAATTTCCAAGCGTAAAATTGTATGTGTTGCCAATTTCAATGATACCCTCACTCTTGATGTGGTTGTGAATCAAGATTTTTAAATATTTAGACCCTCGTTTTGAATGTCCTTTGTTACCAGAAATTTAGAAAAAAACAATACCTCCTCTAGAAATGGTTATAATGTATTTAAAAATGACTCCCAGTGTAACTGTCAAAAAATGCATTTTTTCGGGTGGTCAACTTATCTACAAAGCGTCTTAACATGACTGTATCATTTCTCTTTGTTATCATTTACCATAAAAACGGTAAATATGTATTCACAAATTGGTACAAATGCCAATGCCAAAAAAATGCGATCCTCTTGGTGGCCAACTCAACGCAGTGCACCTTTACTTGACTCTATCATTTCATTCATTTTCATCGTTTACCGTGTAAGTGGTAAGTACGTATTTGCAAATTTGTACCAAGGCATCTGTCATAAATTGCTATTTTTTGTTGGTTATGTCAACTGCATTGTGCATTTACTTTACTTTATCATATTTTTCATTTTCATCACAGGGTATTGTTAAACCTGAATGCAGGGTTAAACATCCTTTGTGTAATCTATCTTTTAAACTTGGCTTTTTAACATTCAGGTTAGCTGAAATTTTAACCACCGAATAAACGTTGCAATGTCATTTATCTTATCTCAACATTCCTTTACATCACCCAAGATAATTAAAATTGTCGATGCTGACAATTGAAAGACTTAAATTGCTATGTTAACAATTTTTGAAGTTTAGCTTAGAAATTTAATTACTAAAATAAAGAATGATTTAAACATTTGATTATTTATTTTCTGCAAATTATTATATCACTTTTAACTGACACAAAGCTCCTATACTGCAAGTTATTGATGGGCTGTTTAAGTTTACTTTCGATAACAGTTGCAAAACCAAAATTATTTGTCCAATGAATATTGCTAAGTCTGTGCAGCTGAATTCCTGTGTAATATCTTTATCTTTAATGCTTTATTTCAGAGAACTGTAAAATCTTTTCACAAAAGAAAAGTAGTTACTTTCCTCTTGAACATTCCGTACTATTTTATGAAAAATAATGTCTAAAACAATGTATATATATATAAAGAATTGAGTGACACCATGTATCCGATAAGACAAACATATCCCCATTGGTGACACCCATTAGTGACTCCTCGTGCGCTGAGATATAGACAGTGGTTGCACACCCAAAAGCATTTTTACATAGTGATATTAGTAATAACTTAAACATTTTTTGCAGATCTGTCAAACTTGGCAACAGAGATTGCATGTTTCACAAACTTTTTTCTTTATTAATAAAATCCACTGGCAATCACCCTTAGCAGATATAGAGCTGATCACTACTTTTATGCAGCATTGTTGTAAAGTATTCCAATTCTTTACCTGATTTTGAAATTTTTAATTTTCACATATATCATATATCAAAGGAGCTCCATGGCCTTGCATTGATTATGTGGTGACCTATGCTTTGCATCTGATGGCTTTTTCAGTGAAAATAGGGATGCCAAAGTATTAAAAGCATTAAGATAAACACAATACTTAAAACTATCAAAGATGAAGTCGATATTTTCTTTGTTCCTAAAGCATAATAATCTATTTGCCCCAGGATAGAGAGTCATATACCAAGCAGGTTACTCAACTGAGTAGCTGAGTACTCAACTATTTATAAAATATAAGGTCCTATTCCTTCTTCGGTGTTTTCCCCAAAGTTTCATCTCTTCTATTTGAGATGGGCTAAGTTCAATTTCGTTCAAACGTTTTATTTGCCTTTCAGTTTCAGACGCTATTTGTTTCAAACGAACTCAAAGTTGGAAGTTTGCAAACACCCTACAAACAAAATAAAGGTATGCATCAACCTAAGATACATTCCAACCATTAGCGATCTACTTCGATTTACAGCAATACTTATTTTTACAAAGAGGTCTAGGGTATTCACTGTGGATTTTACTTATTGGTTAGTCCTTTCGAAGCAGCGGTTGGTCAATTTCCGTACATTTTAACTTTGTACGAGAGTGGGCTAATTAATGGAGACTGTTAGAGTACAATTATGTGAACACATATTCAAAATTAACTGACTACAGAACTAGCAACTAAGTGAAGCGAATTTTTACACTACAGACAATTATTAATACATATACATACATTTCCATTATATTTATAAAAGGAAACTGTCTGTCTATCTCCCTCTGTCTCTCGTTTACTCCCTTTGTCTCTCTCTGTCTCTCTATGTCTCTATGTCTGTGTCTGAGTGTCTGTGTGTCTGTGTGTCTGTGTGTCTGTGTGTGTGTGTGTGTGTCTCTCTCTCTCTCTCTCTCTCTCTCTNTTAAAAGCATTAAGATAAACACAATACTTAAAACTATCAAAGATGAAGTCGATATTTTCTTTGTTCCTAAAGCATAATAATCTATTTGCCCCAGGATAGAGAGTCATATACCAAGCAGGTTACTCAACTGAGTAGCTGAGTACTCAACTATTTATAAAATATAAGGTCCTATTCCTTCTTCGGTGTTTTCCCCAAAGTTTCATCTCTTCTATTTGAGATGGGCTAAGTTCAATTTCGTTCAAACGTTTTATTTGCCTTTCAGTTTCAGACGCTATTTGTTTCAAACGAACTCAAAGTTGGAAGTTTGCAAACACCCTACAAACAAAATAAAGGTATGCATCAACCTAAGATACATTCCAACCATTAGCGATCTACTTCGATTTACAGCAATACTTATTTTTACAAAGAGGTCTAGGGTATTCACTGTGGATTTTACTTATTGGTTAGTCCTTTCGAAGCAGCGGTTGGTCAATTTCCGTACATTTTAACTTTGTACGAGAGTGGGCTAATTAATGGAGACTGTCAGAGTACAATTATGTGAACACATATTCAAAATTAACTGACTACAGAACTAGCAACTAAGTGAAGCGAATTTTTACACTACAGACAATTTTTAATACATATACATACATTTCCATTATATTTTTAAAAGGAAACTGTCTGTCTATCAACCCTCTGTCTCTCGTTTACTCCCTTTGTCTCTCTCTGTCTCTCTATGTCTCTATGTCTGTGTCTGAGTGTCTGTGTGTGTGTGTGTGTGTCTCTCTCTCTCTCTCTCTCTCTCTCTCTCTCTCTCTCTCTCTCTCTCAAAAATCACTTAAATACGTCTAATCCTTATAATCAATAATTTTCTTTTCAATGCACCGTTGTAACTCTGTTTGCCCCACCTATGCTTTGAATAACAATAACTTGAAAAATCTAGTTCCATTTTTAAAACTAATATAAGACAATAATACCCTATCAATTTGAATATTTAATGAGAATTTCCCCTAAAGTTTCATCGCTTCTATTTGATATGGGCAAAAATAGTTTTTTATTTCTCAAAGTTTTAAAACATTTTGAAATTAAGTAGACTTAAATAAACTAAATAAACTTAAAGGAACTTTATATATTTTAACACTTTGTCATTATGGAAATAACAAGAAATGGAAACAAAAATTTATCATATCTATATTTCTGATATTTTACTGTATTTTTTGTTAAAATGTTTAGCATATCAGCCTAATAGGAGTAGTTGAAAATTTTACCAACAAAAGCAAAGTTTATGCACAAAATATATATTATATACAAAATATACAGACCTGAATTGCATTTTTCTTTGGATTTAAACGGGTTTAGCTTGTACTTATATTTTTCAAAATACAATATAATCATACCGCAAGTAAATTACGTATGCTTCGGTAGAGTTTTTTTGGTTCTCGACTGCTACGAAATACAGCATACGAAAACATAAGTCAAACGGTTTCCACTAAACAGGAAAAGAGAGAGCAGACAATTATTCCTCTACATTGTGTCAGAAAAAAGCCTTTGACTAAAATAAATGTAATTTTACTTGCAGTAAAAAAAGGTTCTGTATCAGATATCGTTTATTGGACAATAGAGTAGATAAATGTATACTTTAATCTAAGGGCTAACGTGCTTGATTTAGTTCTGACACAAAACGTGCAATTTGACTAGCTCATCTCAAGACTCGACCCTGTTATTTGACATTTTTGTCCAATAACCTTTCTCTTTTCTCCTTTTTACATCATCAAAGTTTAATAAATTTCATTTACTGAAATAAATGTGTTCTATTCTTTATTTATTTTCTTATTATTTCCATAGAAATAAACATTATGAATATAAGTAAACATAGCAAGATAATGAATAAGAAGAATAATATAAAAGAAAAAAAGTCGAACACAAAGAAAAAGAAAGTGAGTCTTACCTTTACTCTTATCTTATTTCTATTTCCTTGATTTGGTCTGATTAAAACTCTCCTACAAATTTTTGAAAAGATAAGTTGCTATGGAAATCCAATTCTGCCTCCATTGCAGTTATTATGTCAATACAATATTTAACTTCTGTTGTTTCCATGGAATTAGAAGTTCTAGCGAAATATGAAGGCTAATATGTTCTCTATCGTTGGGAAAAACCCCAATCAAATGGATTTTTATATAGGTACTTAAAATTTCATTGGATAAAGTCAAAGACACTATCAGTCGATATAATTGTAAACAATGCTGAACTCTTTTATACAATGATCTGCAGTAGTTTTGAGTGCTGAATGATTCAAATTTTACAAATGCGAAACTGGAAAGATAGGAATTTATTAACTGAGCAGAGGCCCTAGCTTTGAAAATGTGTTAACAAGTTATTAATTTCTGAGTTATAATAAGATAAGTAACAGCAAACAAGTTTTTACTTAATGTGACTTAGGATTTATTTCTTCGTTAATAATTTTTCAAGTTGTTGATATTTACCCTCGTTTCAACCTACTGTTATCCAGATCTTCCTTTTCCGTGCTCTTCACTGACACAGAGAACTGAAGTGGCTTTATGCACAAACGCTGCAAATTCTTTCTTTAAGTAAGCTTCTCTTTGTGCTGTTGAATTTTGAAATAAAGCAATTAAACAATCTTTCTGACTGGGGGATTTAGGGTATGCTGGTACTCAAGCAAAAGTGAGTGTCCTTTTAGTTCAAAATTCTTTCTCTGAATTTTGTGTTTGGCGAATATGTTAATTATTTTCCAAAAATCAATACTTTTGAATAGTGCTAGGTCAATAGAAAAAAGCGTCAACGATGACATTTCTTGCTCCATGATGTTCGTTAGCCAGTTTAAAATCCATTTAAATTTTAATAATGATTGCTCCCCTCTGCAGATGATATTGAACATACACAGATATTCAAGAAGCATAATGTGTACATTTGGAAATACCTCATTAGGTATGTTCACATATTTGATGGTATATATCAATTTAGAAAGATTTAGAAGTATCAGTCTCTCAGAAGTATCTCTACACCAACAATCATTTTATTAAATGAAAACAGTGCAGTTCTTTTTAAGCTTGTTTTCCAACTCCTCTGAAGAAACCTAAATCGTTTTTGCTTTCTCTTTTTGTGGCCTCGCCTAACCCATCTTTTTCAATCGTAAAATATTGGACGAAGAAAGAAACCGATCTCCCAGCTTTGTGTAGTCATCCATTTGATGCACTGTATAAAGTGGTCAACAATAAGAGAGAAGTGTTTGCTCAAAATTTGTCAACTGAGACAACACTGGTCTCAGTTGACACACACCCTGATGACAACGTTAAAATTTCAATGGTGCAAGATAAAGAAGTTGATGGCGTTACGAGTGAAGTGTTAGGAGAGGGAGATAATGATAATAACTTCGAAACAAGAAAGCCAATAAAACACAGTTTGAGGGAACACCCTCAATGTTTTTTTCTGTTATAGTTTGTTTACAGTTGACAAAGGCACAGTAAAAGACTTAAAATCGAGCAAAGAACATTGTACCACTCAGAGGCAGGATGCAATTACCCTTGTTTTTTCATACAAAACCCTTGAAAATGAAGTATCTACAGTCACTACCAAAAGTTTAAGACCACCCTTAATTTTGACTCTGAAATGACACAACTGATTATATATCTATATTAAAACTGGTTTATTGTGGATAATATTTCCTTTACACACAAATCTCATATTTTTTAGTATCTTTTGATTAAATTTGCATCCACATTGATAGTTGTTTGCTTGATATTCAGTATTTGGTGGGTCCACCGCCACTTTTAATTATTGCCTGCAGGCGTCTTGGCATACTGTGTACTAGATTTCTGCAGTATTCCTGCGAGATTTCTTTCACCCACACTTCTTTTATCGCTTCCACAAGGTCCTTAGCACTTGATGGCTGTTTCTGGGAAACTTTATCTTTCATTTCCGTCCACAGATTCACTATTGGATTCAGGTCAGGGCTGTTGCCCGGCCAATCCAGAACATGAATCCTGTTCTCAGTCAGAAAAGTCACAGCAACTTTTGATCGGTGACAAGGGGCACCGTCCTGCATGAATATAGTACATTTATGTATGTCCATGTGAATTTTTAGCTTATCCGACAGCAATTCAACGTGCCGCAGACCATTCATAGTTGTTCCAGATGGCAAAAAATACAACCCAGCAACTCCATTTTCCGAAATTGCACCCCATATCATTTGACTTGGAGGGTGTTTCATCGAAGAAATCGT
>RDPX01000111.1:1461334-1472525 GCA_003991215.1 Morbakka virulenta | reverse complement strand
CCCGACGTCAACCCGGTAGTGCTAGGCCTCGTAGGTGGCTAACGTGTGCTCCACCTCGCCCAAGGGTGACCTGGGGGTAGTTGTGGCAAAGGGTAACCTCATTCGCCCACGTCGAAACTCCACAACCGGATGCAGTTTAATGTCAATACCCAGGACGGTTATTATTATTATTATTATTATTATTATTATTATTATTATTACAAAGTATATATCACAGTTAAGAATGTAGTTTTTGCTGATTGTTTACGCCAAATCTCCAGCCATTATCTGTGGGCTCAAATATTTAACACACAGCGAAGAACTTTTGCCGTTTCCAGTAAGCACTCTTTCTGTAGTATTTCAAATAATGTTTAAGTTGATGTTGTTGCGGCAGCCCTTGAAAGTCCTTGAAATGGTGCCAAGCGTTTCAGTGATGATTGGGATGACTTTGGACCATTGAAAATGACGAGAATCTCATATTTTCATCATTTCCCATTTCAAGTCCTGGTAGTTGGTAAGTTTTCATTCTCTTTCATCTAGACCCTTATGTCAAATTGGCAGGTAACGTGAATGATCCAACAAAATATTGTTTGTTTGTTTAGTATTAGTGTCCGGCTTATTATGACTTAGTTCTTTATCAGCTTTCCGAGACATACTTTTAAATACGGACACAGCCCTCAATTCTAATCATCGCCTCTTCTGTGAAACATGCTATGAATGGTCAAAACATTTCGTGCTTTCCTAACAAGCTCTTTCAGTTCACTTAGATCCCACTTAATTATCCCTGCACTTTTCGTGACGAAAGATACAGCCCGTAATTCGATAGCAATTACAAAATTGTTATTGTTTAATTGAGACTTCAATATGTTTCTAACTCTCATTACATATTCAGCATTCAAGTTCTCTTTCATCTATTTATCCTTAATGTTGTTAGCCTCCAGTGCTCCCAGGTACTTGTATATAAACTCAGTGTCAATCTCTTTTATAATCTCGCCTGACGGAATCACTGTGTCTTTGCTTTAAACAGTATCGCTCTTTTCATCACAAGGACACCACATTTACTACAGTCAAATTTCATGCAGATGTCATTGCTGAATACACGAACTATATGAATAGGAACCTCTAACTATTTTTAGTTTTTCCAAGCAATTTTAAATCATCCATGAAAAGTATATGCTTTTTCGATATCTCATCCTTGCCCAGATCATAGGTAGCTTTCACTTTATGTAAAAGAAAAGGCATTGGAATCAAACTATTTACAAACAAGAATGATTATAAACTGTCTCCTTGAAAAATTCCTCCCTTTACTTATACTTCTCCTAGTGACACTCAGCATGATTTCAATTCAGTCCTCTAGTTCTTCATGCTATCTTAGAGTAAAGTTTTGATATTATCAACCAATTTAACAATCTTAAGCCACCTGAATATCTACGGGTGTAGCACCATTTCAAAGGCTAGCCCAGTATGGTTTTTTTAATTATCATCTTATCTATCAATAACTAATTCTAAGTTCCACAGCTTTCCTTACTACATCCCTTTTGATCGACAGAAAGCAGGCCATTAATTTTGAGATTATCATTAATCTCTTAAGATATAATAACAGCGAATAGCTTCCAGAGTAATGAAAGACAGGTAATGAGGCTACAGTTGGTGGCCTCATTTCCCTTGTTTTTTTCCTTAGTTATCAGGACTGTTGTTACATTAGTAAATATTTCTGTCACCTAATCGGATGTCAAGGAATCATTGATCAAATCTGCAAGGAAAGAGGGGTGGGCTGTTAATTTCTAAACGTAATAGACTTGGACACCATCTGGTCCTGGTGACTTTCAATTTGACGTTTTATTAACCTGCTTACTGAATGTTCCATTTGATCTATTTAGATTAATCTACTTGTGTGTCTTTCATGAACTTCATTTTCAATTGGCTCAATCCATTCTGGTTGATTACTATGCTCCATCTCTTTCTCCCAAATCCCTACCTAGAAAGTTTTAGCTTAATTGGCGTCAGATAGGTTATCATTATTTCTCTCTTTTCCTTCTAATCTCTCAAAAAATAGCTTAAGGTTTTCACACAACATTCAGTTTTGTTGTTATTGATCGATTCTCGCCTCATTTTTCCTGATTTTTGTACTCTTAGCTGTTACTCGCTTTTTCAGTTCTTCTATTACTACCTTAATACTCTTCCAATTTATCTTATATTTAGTTTTTCTCCAGTGTTTTTATAGAGCTTTAATTTTATTAATGCTCTTCCTTAGCTCTCTGTTTTGATAACTCAAGGGTCGTTTCTACTTCGGTTCTTCCTCGAATTTGTTCCCTTTTTTAAAGCATATGTTGTACGACATTAGCTGGATTAGTTATTACAATGGCTTAAATTTCCTTTTTCTAGATAAGGGATGATTTTTGTAACTTAAAATATAACTTCTTTAAGCTTTTTCTTGTCCACAAACCCACGGTTCGTTGGCTTCTCCTTATTTTCATTGATCTAATTAAACATTACTTCAAACACTCTTATATCATCGCCTTCTAAACCACCTACTTTCACTTTTTCCCTTGCCTTATCAAAATTCCAATTACCACTGTTTATATCACTGATACTGTGAGCCCTCTTTATTGGTTTACCATTGTTATTGTTTTACGTTTCCTTCTGCGTGGATTTTTTCTCGTTTTCCCCAATTTCAAGATCATCATCAGTATTTTCCTGACAGATTTTACCTGACTCTATCTCTAGCCATTTCTTCCATTTTTAACTCAGAAATCCACCCACTTGTCTTGATAACACGGGCTTGCCCTACACGTTTTTACTCACTCGTGATAAATTGGGCAAATTTACTTTATTCTAAAGGGGTTTTTTTAAATCGTATATTGGGTCACACCTAGAGATCTGAGGTTATAAGAAGGTTGATCAGAATATTTAGATTTAATTAATATGCACAATAAAAACTTTAATTAAAGATAGGAAAAAACATAAAAAGAATAATAAATAGGTTCAGAAAGTTATGAAAATCAAATTTATGCTGAAACCGTTTTCTTTAATAAGTTTTCTAAGGTTATAGCTCCTATGGTCTTTATTGTTTGTTATTCATTGTTTTTTTCTAGCAATATGAACCTAACGTATAGCAATATTGACACTGTTCTTATTCACTATTCAGTAAAGTTTTAAAAACTTTTTTTAATAGTTAAGGGTTAAACTATGATGATAACATATGTTTCCTTCCACAACAATTTTTCATGTGAATTTTTTGTGGTCTAACGCACACACTTTAAACTATAAATCCAATAGCGCAATTCCGTAATTGGCAGGAGTCACATCAGGCATAAGGTTTACGTGGATCCCTCCCTGGTAAAATTTAAGTACAGATTTGATTGGAAAAACAAATCGATTTTTAAAAATGAACAAACCTTTTTAGAAGAAAAGTCAAAGAAACAATATTTTTTGTTGCTGAAGGAAGCATACATGTAGTATCAATTAACATCTGCAGACTAACAGTAAACTGAGAAAAAAGAGCAAGGTCTAAAGTATAACCAAAAAAGGGACTGAGAGCAAGTCAGCAACAAAGAAGCAAATTCAACAAATTTATTAGGTTTAAGGTATAAAAGTGATAAAAGAAATATGAAGCTGAGTAACTTCTATCATTATTATTGCACCACTTTTGCTGTTACTAAAGAATAATACAATAAAAGAGAGCAAAAGAAAAGATAAATAATTTTATATTTAAGTACTTAGTACGATACCGTTATCAAGTGTAAAGAAAAAATGAAACCGTAATTTTTATCTAATTTTTACTTTAAGGCAAAAACATTTTTTTGTATTCCCTGCAAATCACAGGTATCTAGTCTTAAAATTCTTGTCGAAAGTTGATGTTTTTCCATGTAAAGGTAAAAACTGACTTTTTTATGCTGCTGAATGAACCATACAGTATTTTCTAGCCTTGACTTGTTTTGATTAACTAAGACTTTTAAAAATGATTCTTGAGACAGGGATTTACAACAGGGTAAAATTAATGGAAATCAAACAATTTTTTCACATTTTCCTTTAATCTCTTTAAACAGAATACTTAATCAAGTTCAGCGAAATTCTTACTAGAGTGCAACAATTTCTCCTAGCAACACATTAAGAAGGTACAAATAGGGTTTGATTTAAAATTGCCCGGGCGTTGTTCTTGCATCTTAGCAACACATTAAGGACTTAATATCACAGAAATGTACTCTTCTTTCCTTCAGAAGTGCGGACACACCTAAAAGTGACACATTCAATCACTCGAATTACCTGAACTCAACATCAAGGTTTGTATTGATTTCTCTTTTTCTCAATAAGCCTCTGTTAATTATTTAGAAAATTTGTAAGACATGAATTATTTTCTGTTAACAAAAAATGCCAGTAATGAAATATTCATTATAGATGTCTTATAGTTTTTAACAAATCAACAATATTTTCAGGAATAAAAGTCAAGAGTAAGATAGATATATTTTGAAAACTTGTTTTCTGTACCTATTTGATTGCGTAATCAATTTTACTTTATTTTTTATGGAAAATTTATTTGAAAGATCTCAGTGCTATGTTATACCCTTGGTAGGTCTATATCACTTTAAACAGAGATTTTGCTCTTTGTAATTTTGTCTATCTGAAAGATTAGTAAGATATGTGATCCAAAGGTGTATAGTAATCAGACAATTCTCTATGCCGTCAAACTGACCATGCTTTCAAATGCCAGCATTATTAATAATCTGACGCCCTGCCACTCCGTGTAGACGATATAAAGTACGTTGCAGCAAATATTGCTGTATACCCAAGTTCTGTCTCTTTAAACTTGTCTTAATTAAGTGGCTTCTTTAACATCAAGAGAGTAGAGGTTTAGTTAAAATAATCAACTGTTTAACTCATGGTCAAACAACCTTCGTACTAAGAGAGATATTTTGTATCGTCCAGGAACATACTGTTTAACTAACTTGCATTCTTTGATTTTTGTTAAGGTTCTATAATTAAAAGCATTGTTTCGTTCCTTGGACTTACAAACTAGACAAAATGACTGTTTAGTTTCGTTGGCTTTGTATGTCAAAATATGGTATTTAAAATAATGGTGACTTTTCAGTTGAACCATTCTTTCACCATCTTTCAAACCTTTACCTCTTTTAGTTTGATAAAGTTGATTAGCTTGTCATCTGACAACAGGTATGCTCTTGTTTTACAACGAATTGTGGTACCTTACTCCACCTACGCCCTTTTTTAATATGTAAAAGATATATCTTACTCTGACTGTTATAGTCTAAATGCTACCTTACTCAAGATTATAATGATCATAAAACTCGTGTTTAAAATTTAAACTTTACATTATTTACTTTTCTGTAAAAATCACCATACTACTTTCGTCACCCCAATGCTTTCTTCCCACCTAGCATGTCACAGTGTTAAATAAACTTCATATTGGTTTTGAATATTATAAGGCACATTTTTCAGCATAATTATATGAAATTGAAAAAGAATGAATAAACAGAAATTCTAACCCTATTCAAAGTACAAATTTTTTTGGACCAAAGACGAAATGCGAATTATCCTTCAAGCGTTTGTCCCGAGTTGTAAAATGTCTTCAACAAGAGATATTCAAAAACGATCCTTTCAGCTTTAAAAAGCTAAGGTAGTTCAAGATATTTACCGTGAGGTGTGGACACTCTGTCTCAGAAAGAAACTGCAATGTGAAGTGAAAAGAAAAAGACCGTCACAGCCCTCAAACAATAACAGTGATATTGATAAAGGCATTTTTTCAATTTCTTCAGAGAATTTGAAATGGTACAACTACGTGCTTTATTTGGAGTAGAGAGTAATTCATTAGTTATAGAAAAGTAGGAACAAAAACTTCATAACAAAACAGAGATTACACCAACATTATCATCACTAGGCCATTCAGAGCCCTTGGAAGCGAGAAGGCTAGAAACTATGGTAAACAATTGAGTCAGACAAATATTTTTGGGTCTTTCATTGATGGAACCCCTGGTAAACAGTGGACCCATTTTGTCTTTCACAGATATATNAGCTGATAAGAACAGATACTGGGTCTTTCATTGATGGAACCCCTGGTAAACAGTGGGCCCATTTTGTCTTTCACAGATATCCATCTATGAAAGACCCGAACGGAAGGAGCAGATCAAGAAAAAGAGGGACAGAAAGCGTGCAAGACACCATAAAATGCAAGACATACGGATCGCCCCTCCAGGACCCTCCGTAGGAAGGTCCTTCCTTCTGGGTTGGTCATCAGCCAAAGCTCAAGCACCTCAAGACGACCTCTCCTGTGTGGTTGGGCCCTATAGCTGTAGACCCGACCAAGGAGAGACCAGAGCTCTACACTTGATCTTAGCCAAAAGGCCGAGAAGCGATATTTTTACCTCAGAATTAACGTAACTTGGAAACAAGGTCAAAGTACGGTATAAATATTTCAGTAATAAGATCAAGGTACAAACAAACGCTATAAACATTATATTAAAATTACTGAAGTTTCCTTAAACCTACAATTTACATTATCAAAAGTATAATGGGATTAAAATGATAAAAATACATTGGTTATTACAGTATAAACTGCAAAATTATTCCATGACCAGAAGAGCAATCTGGTATTCTCTCGGTTTATTATGTAATAAAAAATTCAGAAATTAGTTCTTCGTGGAAATGGAAGTGATACCTCGACTAAATTTTACAGTTACATCTGCATTGTAAATATATGTAAATATATGTATAATGTACGTGGTTGTATATTTCATTTGACATTATTGTAAGATTCTTCCTAAGTAAGTACTGGTTCTATTAGGTCCATGAAAATGAAAACCTTAACAACAATGCATAAATATGTCAAAAAATATAACTAATTGCAGAAATAAAGCTCAGGAAATTACTAATTAAAAGACAGAAGGACATGAATAATGAAAAATATATAATACAAGTCACGCACATATAAGGATACAAAACACTAACATCAAGAATAACAAAAAGACGAATTCAGTACAAAATGTAAACCTGGTATTAAAAAAAAATTTAATTAAAAAGTTCATATAAAAAGACATTAAAAAATTGTCTAGAGAGAGCAGATAAAAAATATTTAAAACGGAATGTTTTACGTAAGATATGAGCTGTACTTTTTGTAACCATTTTTGAATTTCTAGAAGCAGTGGTTCTCGGGTATATTTTGTGTGGCTTTTTTTATCATTCCTTATGCACCTACTATTACGGGGATTGTTGCGGCCCTGAGTTTCCACATTATTTGACTTTCAATTTTCCAAGTCCTTACACTTGCTATGTTTGTCAAACCCTTTTACTGGAATGTTTCTGTCAGTTTGTATACTCACATCTATCAAGGTGCATGTTTTTAATTTTTTGAAGGTGTCGGGTCTGTTCGCTTGGATAATCCTATCAGTGTTAATCAGGAAATCCCAAAGAATTGTAACGTCTTCTGAGTTGACGACAAGTTTATGCTCATAACAGTTTGAACTAAAGGGTACCCGATAGTACCAACATATTCCCCAATGAATATATTGTTCTACACGGTCATGCCGTTTCACATACTCGCTAGGGGCAAGTACAGAGCATCCGGAGACGAGGTGGTCAATAATGTTTATGGATTTGTCACAGAATCGACACTTGGGGTTTGCACCATTATGTGATAGGTTTGCCTGGTAGTTTCTCGCTTTGGTCTTGAGCTTCGATTATGAAAACTTCAGTCTCTGCCTCCCGACTTGAACTTCGGAGCCACTGAAGTGTAGCATTTTTCTCAACATCAACGCAGCGACTCAGAAGAACATACTGACCGTGAAGAGCTTTTTGGCTCCATTTATCAGCAAGGTGTTGGTTTCCGATCTTTTCAGTCGTCTGTTTTAACAGTTTTTTTCAGGTTTTGTTGCTGGAATGTTTTGTCCAACAGGCTGTCAGCGGTCGATTTCAAATTCATGTGCAAACTTTCTAGGTTCTAAAAACGAGTGGTAACATCCAATCATTAGTAGGGTCTAAATATTCATCCGTACTTATAGTGGTGGTTTGATAGAGCAGTTCCAGCTGAATCAACCCTCTTCTCCCTCTCACCTTGGGAAGTACAGGTAGTTAACATCTGCTTTGGGGTGTAACATGTTGTTTGTTGTAAGTAATTGTCTGGTTTTGAGATCGATTCTTTGCAGATCAAACATGTTCCTATTAATGATGTTATAACTAGCAAATAACTTCAGTCGTTTCTATAAAAAAGGTGGCTGATAATTTTCTCAACGATCTTATACCTACATCCAGTGTTATTCCATTCAGTAGAAAGAGGAATCATAGACATACAATACTGAAGGCGAGAAAGAGAGTCTCCCTGAAAAATACCTCTTATAATTCTAAGATTATTAAACTGATCACTACCCGTTGAATGTAAAAGAATAAGAGGCATATTCCAACAAGCCATGCTGTTGATGAGAAAGTTGGAGTTCACCGAAGAGATCTTATAAATGACTTTTGAGTATCCAGTCACGGGAGACACTATCAAAAGCTTTGCGGTAATTTATCCAAGCTGTGCTGAAGTTTCTACTTTTCATTGTACAGTTTTTTAACATAATTTTGTTGATTAAGAGCTGCTCTTTACATGTAAAGACGTTTCGCTTGCACCCTATTGTTGAATGGAGGATGTCACTGTTTTCAAGGAAATTATAATTTCTATCAATAATAATCGATGTTAAAATTTTGTAGGTAGTTGTGACGCTATTAATTGGAAGATAACTTATTTTGATTTTGTGTATTTTCCACATTGGTAAAAGGTACGTAATTCCCTACGTTAACCAAGATGGTATGTCTTCAGGATTAATCATGATTTTGTTAAAAATTTGTGCTAATTTCAAACGAAATTCAACCAAAACACTGCTATCTTCTCTATACCTGGGGATTTCCACTTATGGGACTTTGGAAGTGATGTTCGGAATTCTTCAACCCTGATGTCAATCCATTCAATACCTTTCATCCCTGTTATTCGCTCCACCTCCCTCTTGATCCAACTTGCCTCATCATTAAAATTATCTTCATTTCCCTAAATATTCCTCCAAAATTTTTCAACCTTATCATGTCTTGGGTGTTCTTTTACTTCGATTTTACTTTTGCCTGATTCTCTATAAAACTTTTTAGCATCTGTTTTGAAGGTCTTGTTTTGTCAATAAAATTTAGGCCTCTTATTATATCGCTGTAATCACTGAGCTTTAACCTGTATTCTCTGACCTTTAACCTGTATTCGCTGTTTCAGAGTTCTTTAAGTGATGTCAGTTGACACCTTTTTAGTCCGCCTACTTTTTCTGGTTTTTACTGTTGTATCCCCATTAAATTCTTCTAATATTAATATCTCTGCCCGCAAAGAGTCCATTTCCTTCTGTATTTTTACATTCCTTTTTGGAGATTTGCTAATGTGTTTTCCATTGTTCCTTTTAATTTTAATACGGATGTCAGGAGTGGCAGCTTTCGGAATTGAATATAAGATATTGTTAAGGAAGATCATATTTTACATCGTTCAGGATTTCCTTTAGAGAAACGTTAAAATGTTTAATCTTAGCATTTGTTTTACAATTAATTGTCAATTTTGGGAGCGGTTCTCTTTCTTCAATGGGCTTTTGCTCAGTAATACTGAGTTCTCGGAGTGTAGTCTTATGTCCCTCTGCTAATCTCTCCCTTTTGTTTTCGATAAAGTTTAGATTATCCCGACCTTTAATTTCTGACTTAGTTTCAACAGCGTTTCGAACATCATGAATAATACGATCAATTTCGGCCTCGCTCATAACGGAGAGATAAACAACTAGCTCTCGCCCAAGGTGGTTATGATCATCTACGCCAACTACCCGGTCACTACCACCATCCTGTGGTACAACTAAATAATCCCTACCAATTTGGTCAATTTCAGTATCTGTCAGCCTTTGGTTAAGCATTACATCTCTATAAACACTTCCTTGTTTGTTAGGGTCCATACATGGTCTAATTTCATTTCCAACGATTTTCCTCCATTCCAGATAGTTTTGTTTAGTTATATTATTTATCGGTCTAGATTATGCAATGAAAAAACTCTTTAAACTATTCAATACTCCTCTTTTGTCCATTTAATTTTTTTTTTCTTTATTAAGCTTTGTGGTGTTGTGTTACTAAAGGATCAGGGTTAAGGACATCCCAGTTCTGATTACCGCGCAGGCCATTCTCCAAAGAGTTAATTCCAGTAGCAAAATTTTGATCTCAGTATGGTTTCTCATTGAGGGACGCGACCCCTGTTTACTCGCGCAACGGCTGATACCGTATGATTTGTTTCTAGTTTGCATTTGCAGAGAAACTGCATTTTATCCTTACAACCAAGAATCTCCGAGCCAAACACCTCCTGGAATTTCAAGCCCACGTCGAATATATTTATAATAATAATAGTAATTTTTATTATTATGATGATGATTTTTATGATGATGATAATTATTATTATTACTATTATTATAAAATCTGTTTATTTTAATTGCGTTTTCATACAATTACTAACCGGGTCACACCCAGTGACCTAAGGCGAGTAAAGGTTTTAAATGTATTGACAGGAACGTGTATGTATAAGTATAAAATTGTAAAAAAAATATATAAAAATTTGGTAAAAAATAATTCAAATTTATAAAAAAGGACTATAAAAATAATAAAAATAATTTAGATATATATATATTTAAAAAAAGTAAAAAAGTGTTGAAAAAATATACTGTTTACATGGAAAGAGTTTTTCTGAGGATATGAGCAGTGCTGTTTAAGACAATCTTTTGGATTTCCTGGAGGCAGTGATTTCCTGGTATTTTGTCTAAGTGTTTTTGGGTGCCCTTTTTTATCATACCTAATGCGCCAATGACGACAGGAACTGTTGATGTTTTTAGTCTGCACATTCTTTCTACCTCAATTTCCAGATCTTTGTACTTGCTGACCTTTTCAAATTCCTTTGTGCCAACGTTTTTATCACAGGGAACACTCATATCAATCAGTAGGCATGTTTTGTTTTTTCGATCTTTTATTATTATATCGGGTCTGTTAGCCTGAATGGTTCTGTCTGTGTGAATCGGAAAGTCCCAGAGGATAATGACATATTGGGCTTCAGCTACATCTGGGGGTTTATGCTCGTACCAGTTAGCTTCAGTCTTAATTCCGTAGTGTTGACAGATTCCCCAATGCAGGTATTGACCAACCCTGTCATGGCGTCTTGTATATTCGTTTGAGG
>RDPX01000111.1:1410563-1458398 GCA_003991215.1 Morbakka virulenta | reverse complement strand
CACTAGTAGCTAAAGGCACAGGCAGATGTGATACCATGTCTAATAAGGAAGCTGGTTATTTTCAATCACCGAAGATGCCTCAGAATTTTCCTCACATCTTAACATTCTAATATTTTCCTAATTAAATTTCTATGTGTCCCTAATATTGCAGTATTTTAAACAGTATATGCCTCTAGCTTGATTCAAATATCCTTTTTTAAAGTTTGTAAACATTTTTGAAACACTACATAGTGCTCAAGCAATAATTGTTACCATCATAACTTGCTCAGATACCGACGTCTTTTAATTTCAAGTTTGAGGTCGTCATATTTTTCAACCTTACATTTCTGTTTCAGATATCCTTTTATCTCCTTGTACAGCTATGTCAATAATTATCCCAGACCTTTCCCTGTTATCAATGATGAGTATGTCCAATTTCCTTTCCTTTCCTTAATGGCATTATCAAACTGAATCATCATATCTCATAGGTATTATGATCAGCATTTTCAATTACAACCTAAGGTTTTCGATCATACCATTTCTCTCACATCTATAATTACCGTATAATATGAACGTATGCTAGAGACATCAATTATTTTCACTTGAGAAAACCAAAGAATCTCCAGCATTCAAACAGATGAATCAATATTGGTGGTAAATTAATCAAGCTATTTAGTTCATTTCCATTTTTATTCAATACTTTTTCTTGTGGAGATCGCAGTTAAGCCCAAGTTATATTGTCATTTCATAGAAGTCATTGTTTTTCTATTTTCTCCAACAGATGACGGGTACCATTGGCATATTTCTTATTGCAACACTTCTGTTGATTATTGGACAAGTCAGTGCAGTTCCTATCCCAGAACGCAAAGCTGCCAAATACGAACAGTGTATGAAAAACGCTGAGTCTAAGTTTCAAAGGGAGTATACCTTTTGCATTACAAAATATGAAACGCAGCACAATATGCTTTATATATGCAGCGAAAACTCGGTGAATAAAAAAGCAGCCGCACAGCGGAAATGCGAGGAAAATCGTCAAAACTGAAACTATACATCAATAAAATAATAACTGTCTTTTAACACAAACTGTACTGCAACTTTGCACAATTTGACAGTAGAACAAAAATGGTAAACGAAATCTCCGAAAAACACTTTGCAACTATATTTCATTTGGGTTAACTAACTAAAATTTTGCTTGGGTAATAATACATACTAATGCAATCTTTTATACAATGCTGGTTATTGTAGAGGTGATAGCACTTAATACAATCTAGTCCATCTAATATTGTTGTTTTTTACATGCACTCTGTAATACTAGCTTAAATTATACCAAAAGTTAATTTTTATTTTTTCTGATGATAATTTCAATTAAATCTCTTTATTTTCTTTGAATTTTGATATTTGTATTGTTAAAGAGCTTTACAATATCCTCTAGACTTTATTAATTGAAGCATTTAACTGAAGCAAAACATATTGAGAGGAACAATAACATGGAGATTTTCGAAACCTGGTTTAATTTGTTCGAAAGCTTTCTTCTAAACTTTATTTTGAAACAAATAGAAAAGACAAATATTGTAGCAGATTCGTTTTGCGTGACACCTAAATTTAATAACCTTTTTCTAATTGTAGGCTTTGTGCATGAAGGATGATTATTAAGTAAAACATAATTCCATACTACATACAATTATCCACTGAATGTAAATGACATTGTATGGAAAAACTACTTGGTATATTTTTCAGAATTCAGGCTCATCACTTTCACTTCCTCGAAGAAAATACACTTTATTGTCAAAGAAAGAATGTAAAGTGCATTCACCATTTGTCTTTTCACTTTTCCAGTTTACACATCAAAAATGGTAGCCTGGATGTGAGAATTTTCTAAATATTTACGACCATCAAAAACTTTCCAAATCCTAAAGTCCATTGAACAAGAGTTTTTCCTAAGGTGATGAAACACGCCACCCGACCATGTTTGGGTCGGAGTTGAGGAAATTTTGTAATTTTGTAAAACTATAAGCTCGGGATTTCCAGAAATGGACTTTAATATGAAAAATTGGGTCATGTATAAAGCTGAAATACATAACGAATATAACATATCCCATATGACACTTCCCATCAACAGCCGATATTTATTCAACCATGTTGTTGAAAATGTTTGAAAAAATAATATGGGAGTTAAATGCAAATGTGAAATACAAAATAAAAATAAGCAAAAAATAGTTTGATTTTTGCTTTTACAATAATATACTTGATTCAATCCTATAGATAATGATTTACACTTAATCAGTAGATGCTGTGATTTCTTGAATCTGTAATGACGTAACTGAAATCAGAGCTTTCATGGTCGAATATTGAACGGAGTAATGTGTCATTTCAACAACCATGAAAAAGTATATGTTCTTCTGCAGCATTACTGAGACGAGACGAACAAAGCAGTTGAGGACAATTATGGCAAAGATGTTTTCAAGTAGTTCCATATCATTTCCTTTCTGTGGTAAGACCTTTCTTTGGAAAAATCCATTTACCAATTGTCCCAGAAAATTGAAGGAACAGTGTTTGCTGTTGCTTGGTATTCTGATACTCAATATATTCTGTCTCAAAATAATTCATATCATCTGGGATTTTAAACATAAATTTCAAGTCCATTTGTGGATCATAATCTCGTAATTATAACTGCGTTATCAAAAATGGCTGGACCTTGTTTCGAAAAATCAATAAATACTCTATTTGCACACACAGATTCATCATAGGGCAACCATGTAGCACAATAGCCGTACGCAGGCTCATAAATTAAAAGTACAAAATCAAAGAATAAATCTGAACAAGTATCGCCAATATCGTTACCTGAAAGATGGTTTAATATGTTTTACTTAACGTTCCAACCATTCAGTTCTTATCATCCTTTTGTTAAAGTGATTTTAATCTTGAAAAACGAAGTTCCATCTCTTTTCAGTTTCGTAACAATTTCAGGTTTTACAAATGTTTTAGCTAATTTGCCTATAAAGCTCTGTATTTCTTCATGTAAAGAATGGATAAGTGATGCCTCTGACTGTAGGAACTTATCAAAAGTAGTGAGCCTTGGTGATACAGATTGATGAAATAAAAAATTGACTTCAGTTATTGGATCCAAAATGATTCCCATAGCTGGTTAAACCGCTTATCTCACTAATTTTCAGACGAAAAGTAAGAATGAAGACTTTTTGTTTAGTTCTCTTGTTACATACTTGACTGTTTGCTAATAATGAATGTCATAACATTTATAATATAAAGAATGGATAAGTGATGCCTCTGACTGTAGGAACTTATCAAAAGTAGTGAGCCTTGGTGATACAGATTGATGAAATAAAAAATTGACTTCAGTTATTGGATCCAAAATGATTCCCATAGCTGGTTAAACCGCTTATCTCACTAATTTTCAGACGAAAAGTAAGAATGAAGACTTTTTGTTTAGTTCTCTTGTTACATACTTGACTGTTTGCTAATAATGAATGTCATAACATTTATAATATAAAGAATGGATAAGTGATGCCTCTGACTGTAGGAACTTATCAAAAGTAGTGAGCCTTGGTGATACAGATTGATGAAATAACAAATTGACTTCAGTTATTGGATCCAAAATGATTCCCATAGGTGGTTAAACCGCTTATCTCACTAATTTTCAGACAAAAAAGTAAGAATGAAGACTTTTTGTTTAGTTCTCTTGTTACATACTTGACTGTTTGCTAATAATGCATGTCACAACATTTATAATATTCTTTTAAGGCTTGCGTTCCGACGATTAATCCAAACAGTAGAAAAAGTCAAAGTACAAAGTGATCTTTGACATCAAACTATGAAACACTTAAAAACGTAAAAATGTTTTGCTTGCCACATTATGCAGTAAATGACCTGCTTTCGTAACTTCGGGATTTGTAGTCATTGAGCGCGTCTGCATTGAATTTCTTGTTCCAATATTTGTGTCAGTGTATTTTTTTAATAGCATTAAGTATTTTCCAAGAAATAACATTTTCAATGTTTAGTGTCGACGCAGTTAACCATATACTCTGCAAAGCTAATTATGCCACCTTGAAGCATAATTATTATCAAAGAATTTCGTCATAATTGGTCCATAATTTATATCAAATACTTGGTCCTTGTTCTAAGGTTGTTATAGCTGGGATGGTAGCGGGTATAAACTCCCAGTTGTAATAAAGCGCACCCAATAGTATTTGCCTCTCACACCATGTGACAACCAAGTCTTGCTCTTAGCCTTCTCGTGTGATTCAGACATACGCCCAGCAGAATTATTTCCATTGACAGGAGAAAAGAGAAAGGCATGTCTCTGGTATCTAAACCAGATCCTCTGGGCAGATGGAGCTCGTCAGCCAAAGAAGACAGCTTATCTGGTAGAAGAAAAGGTCTAATTTTAAACCCCGACTGACTTACAGCGAAATCCAGTCATTCGAAAAGGCTTGAAAAGTCAACCTCTTGAGCAAATCCGAAGTCTGGGTCGCTATACCGATTTGCGGCTGTTACTAGTCACATATTGGCAACTCTCACGACGCCTCAACAATCAATCATATTTCGTCCGCTTTTCGATTGGCTCTTTCTGGAGACGTTAAAAAGGATAATTTGCTGCATGGCTAACAGTTTCTCCTCCGTATTTACTTTACAGAGGGTTCACGCACTGGAGAGGATCCTTCAACTTTGCTCTCAGTATTGGCACAACACAGGAAGCAGCCCTTAAACTGAGCAGCAAAGGACCAGTAAGGTGCCAAACCCTATTAACTTGACAGGGTGCATGTGGTCTGAGGTGAAAACCTACAAGTTGATCGATAACCTTGTAGCCAGCAACAGAAGAAAGAAAACCTAAAATTGGGCACCTGAAATTTCAGGACATTGATATCTAATTTCTCCGACAACCTGAAAGAATTAAAGATGCACGCAAAATAACAGTCATCAATGCAAAAATTAGCCGGCTGCAGATGGACATCATCGCCCTTCATGAGAAGAGGCTGCTGGATTTGGGATTTCTAAAGGCGAAAAATTTCTCCTTCTTACAGCAGCAAAAATTATCCGGCGAGGTCAAGGAACGTGACGCTGGTTTTACGGTCAGGAATACCCTGCTAGGACTCATCACCCACGAACGCAGCGGAGCAAAAAATATTGTTGTTACAGATCCACTCTTTAGCGAGACCATCGTCAGTTTCCTATGCACCAACTCTGACGTCCCAAGCAAAACCTAAGTACAAGTTCCACAATGACCTAGTCACCACTATTAAGAACACCCCTGTGAAGGAGCTACTATTCATTCTCGGCAACTTTAATACCATAATTATTTGACTCCAGGAAAACATTGTAACCGAAGTCGCATTGAATGACATTGAATGCTTGCGAGGGATACGAGGATAAGAGGGAGTCAACCATCGTCTCTTAGTACAAGAATTAAATTGAGAGGAGTGACCGCAACAACTATTGCGGGATCTCTCTACTTAGTCTTATTGAGAAGACATTTGTCCGATTCGGACAGGAGAGGCCACGGATACTTGCAGAGTGTGTCTACCCAGAATTTGAGTGTAATTTCTGAGCGAAACGATCCACCATAGGGTATCCTACTGGATACTGCGAGATAATGCCGCATTTGGTAGAATGCGGTGCAGAAAATGGAAACGAAAAGGAACCAGCCCGTAGACAAAGTGTAACAGTACTGTAGCATTACCGTATACTAGTAAAAAAGTATAGCAATATAGTATACCAGTGAAACCTTGACGGTGTACATAAATCACGTTATGAAGCTAAACGAAGTGCAATAGAAACCTACTATACGTTAAATGGCAGGGCAAATTTCATGACAATAAGGGAGTCCAGACATGGAGAACCTTTATGCCATGCTACAGCGTTCATATTTCTACGTATTTCCCTTGTGACGATCTTGTAATCAATTTAATAAAGGGTAAAACAAAGTGCATATTATATATTCTCACTTCAAAATGTATATCTTATGCTGGACCCAAATCGAGATATCAAAAGCTGCTTTGCAATGGTACCGTAATCAATGCATATTTCTAAAGTCAAAATAAAGTTTGGTAAGGATGTTTTTTCCTCAATATGTACGAGGCTGTACAGCTCTGTCCATAAAGATCTGAGAAAGTGTAGATGGTTTCGAGAAAAGATTAAAGTCATTATTTAAGTACATTTTTGGTTTCGTGACATTCTATAGGCTTGGCTTAGTTAAAGGTTCCAATTTATTTAGTAATACTTTATTCATTTAATTAGTTTTCTTTTTCTAAGGCCGAAAAGTACACATGTTAATGGCAGTTTCATAAAGGGAAATGTAAATTTCTTTTTTTTTTGTCCTTATATTTAATTAAATATCATAATACATACTTACATGCATACATACACAGCTCAAGTAACCTGTTCATATTTGTTGCATGCCAGATAAACGGCTTTCAAAGAAATTGTTCTACGTGAGCTGAAGAAAGGTAAGGAACAGCCACAATACCTTAGAAGAAGCAACAGGGGACTATCCCTCCTGGCATACCTCGTTAGCTTTTGGGGTTATTGATTTTGAAAGAAGCCATGTGGAACACTGAAACAGACTTTTAAGGGAGACCATTTGAGTGTTTGAGCATCCATTTACCATTAGTAAGACCTAATGTGGTGGTCATCTTTGATAGAACAGGGGAAACATCATATTTTTAAAAAGCGTTAAATTACCTTGCTGATCAGGCTTCTAGTTTTATTCTTTTTATGGATTCGAAAAATTTCTTACTCTTACAAACTGTCTGGTAAGTCTAATTAAGACTACGTTTGGACCATTTATATCAATACATGTATAAAGGTACATTCGTCTATTATTGCATACGGTTGTGCTACAAGACCCACTTTTGCTAGTACTTTAAGGTCTTTATTATACTTGATTATATTTATTTGTTATATGAATCGTTAATATCATTAATATCAATAATCATGATTTGTTCGCTTTATATAGTGTTTTTGTTTAATGGATTGTTTCTAATAACCTGTTTTAGCATGAGTAAATGGCTTAACCTGGGTATGGATAAAAATCTTTATGCTGCCTCTTATCTCTCTATAGTGGATCTTCTAATAAAGGACTTTTTCACTGGGTTACTTTTAAAGACCATTTTAACGAGACCTGACTGTGATAATAGTAGTAGCAATAGTAGTAGCAGTTTTAGTAGTATTAGTAGTACTAATAATAATAGTAGTAGTACTAGTAGTAATACTAGTAGTACTACTTGTAATAGTAGTAGTACTAGTATTAATGATAGTGGTAGTACAGTGGACCCCTCTTACAACAAACTCTGACAGAAAGAAAGCCCTCTTTGAACACACATACTGATAACAAATGACTGGCCTGCTATTTAAACATGTGATTTATTTCCTGCATACAACGTAAACGCTTAAAACTAAATCCAGCATATAGAACACTGATTTCTAGGCCCCGCAGCAAATTATGCACTCTCTATAAACAAGAGAAAAAAGTGTGACTAAGAACGTTTCGATGTTTATCGCCATCTCAGAGGACCACACTGGAAGTCATGAGAGAATCGCCACAGACCATGTCGACGTGTTTTGTAAGTAATTGATGGTATTCGTTTAGCAATCTCCTTTGTTCTTCATTTAGGGAATAAAGGAAAAATTTCACACAGGAATCATGTAATAAACCAAGAATAATTTTTCATAATGTTTCGTACCTTTGTAAGAGGTGGTTTTCTAAGCGATAAGTGTTAGCTTCGGAAAAGAAAGTGGAAATTATTTAAAAGGTAAATTTAGGGGAAAAAGTGAAAAATGAAACTGCTAAACAGTTTACGAAAAAACTTACGAAATAGTGCCAATTTTAAGTGCCAGTGGCAAAACCAAAATCAGCCCTGCAATAAAGAATTTGTCTGGCAAAACACCACTATGTGAAGGAAGTCGTATTTGAGTAGTTCATAAAAGCTAGAAGCCAGAATACTCCAATTTTTAGGACGATCCTCATGAAAAAGGCAAGCCCGATTGCCAAGAAACTTTAGAGTGTCTTTTTCGGCATCAAATGGTTGGGTAAACCGATTCAAAAAGCGACATTTTATCTGTGCTAAAGCCATGTATGAAGAAAATGCTGCAGATGTTGACTTCACAGAGAAATGGAACGAAACCATCAATGCCCAAATTTTGGCAGAGCATAATCCATTGGCAATCAATAATGCTGACGAGATGGAACTTTTCTGTAAAATGTTTCCGAACAAAACATTGTACATGAAAGGTGAAGAGTGTAATCCTGGCAAATTTAGCAAAGATAGGATTACCGTGATGACTTTACAGAAATGGATTGCACTGAAAAACTAGAGCTTTTGTTGATTGGCAAATCAAAGGATCCTTGATTTTCAAGGAGGTGAAGTCGTTGCCTGTGTACGTTTTTGCCAACGAAAAAGGATGGATGGTGAGTCATTTATTCACACAGTGACTGAAAATTGTGTACTGTGAAATGGCAAAAGTAATAAAGAAAAATTTTGTTTACAATCGACACTGTCTCTACAACCAAATAAAAGGTCTGTGCTCCAGCCCTTTGACCAAGAGATAATTTACAATCTCAAACTTCAATGCAGACCCAGACCGAAAAGTTCCTAAGTGAATGTGAGGAGAGAACAGAACCAGATGAGGTGAACTTGCTGATCGCTAATCATATCATCCACACTTGCTAGAATGAGTTCAGCTACGCATTGGTTGCCAACTCCTTCAGCAAATCTGGTTGTGTGCAACAACAACAACTACAATGAGGTAGTGAATCAGACGACGAAGATGACGTCCCCCTTTGCGACGATGAGGAGTATCTGCATTTAAGCATTCGAATTAATGGCCTCTCTTCGGAGATCAAGGAATTCGCCACGGTGGACAGCAAAGTGATGAGGTGCGAAAAGCAAATGCAGGCATTGTTTATGGTGGAAGTGTATGATATGGAGATGCAGCACAAAACAACTTAGGCAGCGAGGATGACAGTGTACCTAACGACATTCCTTCAGCTCTTGTTGTGTCTGTGAAACTAGAAGACGTGCGGTGTTATACTTGTTCTCTTGATGTAGTTATGTATAGTGTGTTTGAGGCGTTAAAAAGCAATTGACATAATGATAGTGTGTAAATTAACGAACAAGAAAAAAGCAAGGATTTCTTTAAGGAACACTAAGCATAAGGTATTATGCATGTACATGTATGCTTTATTTTCAGGCCATAGGGAAATATATGTTATGATTATGATCATGCTTGGAGAGTGATTTGACGAAGTATTGATGTAGGTTAAATTTTCGTTGGTTTTTTTTTCTATTAGCGGTAAGTATTCTTTATTAAATTAAATGTGACATACAAAAAACCATCTTCTGAAAGGTTGGTTGCTATGTCTATTTGGAAACCGACATCTTTGAAAATTTTGACTATGCCTTTGTATACTATATAGATTCTTCTTGACACATATATCTTTCCATAACAATCACTCTTACTTCCTTTTGTCATTTATCAGCAAAACGTTTTTAAATTTTATGTGTGTGTGCTCGTTGAGTTGTCTTTCCTATTGTCCTGCTGCGTGTTTATGCATGTGTCGTTTTCTCATGGTTATTAATTTAGTCAGTACCATCTTTGGCTCTGAGTGTTACACTCTAATATTATAATTATATATGTAGTTAAAAATACTAAGCCTGAAATGATTTCATCACATTTTCCATTGTTATTGAATAGTAACTTAAAGATGTTACATTGCTTTGCTGTCATTTGTATTTTTGTTTTGTACATAGTTAAGCTAGCAGGAGGTTAAAAAGGGGGAAAAAACTGTGTTTTTACCGACACTTATTACATAGTTTGAAAAAAATCATAAACTTTATTTTTAATTCTTGAATTCTATTTTTATCACAGATTCTTTTCCCTTTTTAATCTTTTGTTACGATCACTTGACTCTGGCAAATTAATTTACGTAAATCTCGATGTATAAATATTTATATATATATATATAAATGTATATAAATATATATACATTATATACACGAAATGTATAAAATATATAAATGTATATGTTTATATTATATTCTTAGCTTCCTTTAAAACTTTGGTATGCAATATTATCAAGATCTTCCTATTTTTTTCTTATCTTCCAGTCTCAATTTCCTCACAAACAGTCTTTTTAATATAAACAAACGCAGAGAGTGGGAATAGGAATGTTGTTAAAAATTAACTAACATTTGTTTCCTAAATTTACTTTCTGACACAACTACCACTATATCAAACACACGATTACTTTGCCGAGAGATAATGAAGAAAAAACAACTGTTAAGGTTTTTATTCATTTTGCAACAAAGATCAGAACTCCTTTTTTAATTTTTGATGGATTTATTTAGTCTCCGTGACGGTTAACAAACATAAGTAAACAATACAAGGTCAAAATCTAAGAAAACTGCTGTTTGCCTTTTGAAATTGGAATAGATAGGGGAAAACAACTTCCTTACTTTTTTAAAAACACTTTCATTCTCCGACGTACTTAGAAAAATGATGAAACAACCATCAAAGTCCCTACTTTATGAAGAAACAGGTGACAGATGCATCCTTTTCTCTTGAGGGACTTCACTTCGAGTGTAATCACGCTATCTTTCAACAGTGACAAGACATTTTTTGACAGTGACAAGACCTTTTTTAATACTTTTAAATAACTAAGAGCAGAGAAAACAATTAGACAACAGACATCAAGACAAACAACTTTGATTACCTGATGCTGAGATTATGCAAGCTTTTAACCTGTTTATGATTGGTTAACATTATGGTCTAAACCATTTGTTGTTTTTCGTTGCCTTTTACTTAGTAGGAATAAAACTATAGACGGTAATTTACTTTCAGATTAACATCGGTTTAATTGAAAATGTAATATACAATAGTAAACGTCGACTCACAAAAATCTGTTTATATAGGTATTTGTATGTACAAATTTGCATGTTATTTGTATATGTTACAACAAGAAATTAAAACTAGAAATATCTCAATCCCCTTAGCATTGGTTGAAATTTCTACCAGCGCTTGTAACGTTGCAACTTCAGAAAATTTCTGCTGGGATTTCTTGGGAATAGTTACATATTATGGCCTAACAATTGGAACAGAGAGAGGTGAATGACCTAAATGTGTCGATATTTGATAGGTGCGCCGTGGCCGGTGCCATATGGCTTTATCAACATCAACACCACTATGCGTGTTCAATTGTACTGTTATTAAATGAATTCATAAGTAATTGCCGATTTGTTAACTTAACAGATTACCAGTCAAACTTTTCCCAGGTTGAAGGTTAGCCAAGATTCTGTTAACAGTTAGAAGTATTGAAATTTTTCACTTTTCTAACAATCAAATTGGGAATGAGAAGAGACTAATTGATGAAAACAATTATAAAAGGTACCAAAAAAAATCAAATTAGAAAAGCAACCCAAGAAAAGCCATCCTTACATTAATTATTGATATAATTATATGAATGATATTTCCAATCTGTATCATAATTGAGGTGTATGTGTATGTGTCTGTATGTCTGTCTCTGTGTGTAAGTCGATCTCTATGGTTGTATGCATGTATATATGTATGTATATATGAATGTATGTGTGTATGCATATATGTATGTATAAATTTCTATTTGCCTCCAAGTCATTCTCTCTGTCTGTTTAAACACAGATTTTTCAAGAATGTTCTCATTGAAGACATCGTCACCATCAAGTTTATTTTCGTTATCACTTTTACCAAAAAAGCACCAGTAAGCCAATGTCTATCTTACGTTTATTATTTCTAGTAACGGTCAGAAGATATCACTGCCTTACAAACAATGTTGAAATTAAGACATTTTCCTTCTAATGGGCAGTTCTTAATGTTTTAGCATTTACATTTCCAGTAGGATTGTGATTCATTAGATCTTAGATTTTTTGTACTGTGGTTCTTATTACTGGTCTGCATATTACACTTACAACCATTACTGACTTTACAAGAGTTCTTATTGAAAATCTTGTATAACGCAGGTCTTTGGGAAAATTCTTCTAAATGAGTTTCAGAAAAAGCTTTTCAATATTGTCTTTTACATTCATAAGTAAAGGAGAATTTAAAGAAATAGTTTTCTTGTTCTATTTTTTACCTTTCCTTGCCCTTTGGATTTTAAACATCTACTTTCCCACAAACTAGCTTTCTTGCAAACATTTTTGGTATGCAGGTGCCACTTTACTAAACTTTTTTACTAAACTACTTTTAATATTAATACTATCATTATCAACAATAATTTTTGCATATTGTGCGGCATACACAAAATACAGTACATTTAGCCCACGAAATTTAACAATGATTTATAACTGTTTACTTTCATTTAAATAGATTGCATTATTTCTTTTCCCAAGGGCAACTTAGTCCGTTAAAACGAATCTAACTGAACATAGACTTTTTCCAGACCTACTCTGCTCGATCTCCTTAACTTTGACAATGCTATCATCTCTACTTCCTAGGTTACCTAAAAAAATGTCACAGATATAACTTATACCATTTAACAAACACAATGCAATGACTTCCATATAGTAAATATGTTTCAATCATGCAATGGAGCAATTATTGGTAATAGATTCTCAAAGTCATTTTGTTTTCCCCTCCACTACCAACCTGAGCAATGGCTATTTAAATATGGAAAATAGATGTTGTTGTTAAAAGCATTTCCCCCACTACCACATACACACACACACAAACAAACACACCCTTTCTATTTCCAGGAAAGAAAGATAAAGAATAAAAAACTTTTAAAATTTTATTGGTTATATATTGGATCAGAAACTTTCCATCTTCTTAATAATGATAGTATATGAAAAGATAATTTCTTAATGTAATTTTATTATAATAATGACAAGCCTAATATAATTTTTTTAATGTTAGAATGATCTGATGTCAAATGTTAGTCACTAGCCTGATCATTTACGTTGGCATTGACAAAAACATAAAAAATGCTCATCTCATTAACTCAGAATAAAATTGGCTCGCGTAAAACCGTTTGAACTCCTAAAAAGGGCAAAAAAGACAAATATATTTACAATTATCCTAAACTAATAAGAACCTTTTCCAATACGTTATTTTTTTAATTAAATTTAAAATGCTACAGATAAAAACAATATCTATTCACAAATTTAGGATATCTACCATTGTTAAAAAATTTTTTAAATTGTCAGTTATAATGTGTGAAAAATTTTTCTCCTTTGACTTTTTTTACTAAATCAACGAAACCAAAAGAAGCTTTACATGAAATCGTACGTGAGGCACATTTACAATACATAGATAACACATGAATGTCAGGCTTCTCTCTTTTCAGAACAGAAAAACAATATAAAATTTTAATTACAAAGATTGTATGTTGCCAATACGTTGAGAGACAATACACTACTAAGAAAATTGAAAGAACTATTGTATACTTGAACTATTGTAAGAACTAAGTATTCGAATACTCTCTTAGTTAATGTTGCAACTTAGAGCAGACTGTTCAACTGAGAGCTGGATAGACGAATAATTTCGATAATTGGTTGATAGTTCGAATGACTAATGAACTGTAGTTACACATCCCCAAATTTGAAAATTACAAATTTAATAATTTTAACAAACTAAGCGGATACCAGTTATTCCACTAATTAGTTTACAAAAGACCTAATTTTTTGGGAGTATGTTTAAATGTAATTTTTCCTCTCATACTTCCTTAAACCTTCTTACTCAAATTTTGTTTCCGGTACTGAGTAACATTGGATTTCAACCCTTTTACCCTCTTAATTTGTCATTTGGATGGGACTGTGGATACGTTCAGACTAGAAATCAACGTTTTTAAATTAGTTTCATACTTCACTTTCTGCGCGTTTGTTGTGGAGGGGGCTTTTGTTTTCTTTTGGGGAGGCGGGAATATATGGCTAACAACCATACCAGGCATAAAGCCACAAAGTGTATCTAACTGTAGGGACAAGCGGGAAAAACAAAAGGTTAGATCAAAGTATAAAAATTCACCGTAGATCTTAAAACATTTAAATCATATAATGGAAGAAAGCCTTCAGAAACGAAGGAGTTTTACACCCTAGGCGCGGGGGAAAAAACAGCTACCTTACCTACAAATAAAAATTCTAATGGTAAGTCTGCTTCTATAAAACTTCCACAAGTTTGATTTGTTCTTGCTTAGTTGCTTGTAGCCAATGCCAGAGTGAAAGGAACTGTCATCTGTAAAAGTGCTGATAAACACCAGCAAGTTGCAAGGAAGATCATCAAAGTGGAGAAGAAAGAGAGTTCAACCAAGAATGGAAACATAAGGAACCCTGAGCATTATTATAATACTTATCAAATACAATTCTCACCAGATTAATACGCATTTTCCCCTTATATCTTATTCAGAAAGCTTATACAGGAAGCAAGCCTGCCATACCTTGTCAAGTGCCTCAGAAATTTTTGAAGGTATAGCATGTGCTTTGCCAGACCTATCCGTGAACCAATAAATACAGTAAACATATGAATGCAACCAAAAAGTTGTCAGTGGAATGATATTCTTTAAAACTGTATTAAATATCAAAAATAAGATCTAGATTTTGCATGGATTCTACCATTGGATTTTTGCTAAGTCGTTCAGAAATCTTTCTAATTACAGAAAGCAGACTTACTTTCCAGTATGAGATGGATCATCTGCATTATTAAAAACAAGGAAGCCACCAGAATCCTTCTAGGAAGATGAAAAACAACATTCTGATAGGCAATAATTACAAAAGTTTTGAACAGAAAGGAAGATAGCTCAGAAGAACAATCTTTCAAGACAACTACCGAAAGCATACCTAGACCCGGAATATTGAATTCATATCGCTAATGAATAATCTTTGTAACCAGTCTTGGATTTATAATGACCAAGTTTAAAATTTGATCAGTTTCCACAGGGGATCCCATCAAAGAAATATCAGTGTCATTTAGAAAGGAGTTTACAGAAAACAATCTTAACAAAGACCTTGTCTTTTTTTCCAAAGGACAACACAATCCAAACATCATCAAGAATAATCAACTTTTCAGAGTGCAGAACACTACTGTATATCTTCTAGATATCTCGACTCAGCATAGAAAGATTTAGCATTAGAAAGAACCCAGTACACCCATCCCTATCCCGTTAACAATTAACCTGTAATTCATCAGTTCCTGAAGGTAGTAATAATTCCAATGACCAATTGTAAAAGAAAAATGAGTATTGAACCATGGAGAATGAGGATTTACTTTTTAACTACGCCTGAGTACAAATGTTTTGATAACAACCTGAATATATTCCGAAAATTGAGTGGTAGCATTAGAACCTAATTTACTTATAGAGACTGAATCCCAGAAAGTATCGCTAAGAAACTGTCTACATCCATACCAGTCAGCCTGACCAAATCTAAAAGTCTTATGATAATCTGACATCATAGCAACAGCGAATAGCATACTTTTTGTTATATCGCCTATCATGCAAACTCAACACGTGTTTTGTAGCTAACATGGGATGCAAATGGCTTTTTCTGGTCTCCAAGCTTAACTCCGAAGTAACCATGATATACCGTCTTCACAAAAATGAAATTTGAAATTTTATATTATCTTATTGAAGACATTTGTTCTCAGAAAGCAATTAAAACACAAAAGAAAGTTGGAAAGAAGCGAGAAACGAGGGAAATGTAAAACAGAAGATGGGAAGCATTCATTTAAATGTTCTGCAGCTAAATGGTATAACCAACAGCCAACAGAAGCTAAATAGTCATTTTTATTTAATTTTTAAATTTTAAATATATAAATAAAGGTTCCTTTTAGATATGTGTATATAAATATATATATATATATATATATATATATATATATATATATATATATACCCTATTCCCCCGCATATAAGCCCATGGGCTTATAAGCAAATTTTTAAGATTTTGAATTTCGCTACCTAAAAAACGCTCTCGTATATAAGTCCATGGGCATATAAATTTTTGACCCAAAATCAGCAAGGGTGGATTTTAAAAAATGGCATATTTCAATAATTTTTTCCCTTTAATCATTCTAATGCACTACTGGTGCTTTTACAGCACTCTAAACTTAGGCAATGTCAATGTCTGTGTCTTCTGAACATTCGTCCGAATGGACTTCACTTTCGTAATCTTGTTGTTCTTCATCCTCTTCGTTGCTTGATTGTTCTTCATCGATTGTTGGTTGTTCTAGTAACTCCTCTTCTCTTGCCAACATCATTTCTTCCACTTCAAGAATAAGGCTCAATGGAACAACCCGATTAGTTATAGTTTCTTTTAAACGAGAGTGTAAAACATCAAAATTACCATTCCATTCAATATAACCACATTGTTTGAAGCCAACGATCTTAAAACTAAAAGCTAACGATCATTTCATTCGGAACCTCCTTCCATGCTTCTTGAGCCCACTTTGCCACCATTTCATAAGACGCTCTTCTCCTCTTTCCCGTCCTTGTATACTCCACTTCACCACAATTCATCCAATCGGCCCACGTATCTTTTAACCGGTCTTTGAAAGACATGTTAACGTGGGTATCTAAGAATTGAAGCAGTGGGGTCATTCCACCGTCGATCTACTTCACATCTGTCTCAAGATTTTGAAACGCTGAACCATCTTCATCAACCATGTGTGATTTGGTAGTATCCATGATTAACAAGCTTTTCGTTTGCTCAAAAAAACATCCTGGTCTTTTCTTAAACAAACCATTGTATTTATCTAACATCATGTCCCTTGTCATTGTTCCTTCCTTTGATCCCTCTATTACTATTCCTGGTGGATATGTTCCTTTTGGAGCTTTCTTCAGATTCTTAAAAATAATCATTGGTGGAAGTTTGAAAGCCTTATATTCACCAACTTGCTTCTGAACTCCTGCGGTTAACACAGTAGTAAATCTTAATTTCTCATTTCCTGTTGTTACAACTTTAACAGTTTGAATGCCGCTGAAATCGTAGGTTGTAGATCTCGGCACATCGAAATAACATGGAGTTTCATCCATGTTTAAAATCATTTCGTAATCTTTGGAGCAATCTTTCATCTCAGCCAGAAAACAGTCTGCTCGTTCTGGTGCATCTACAGGTATTTTTTGTCCTACACTTGTAACACGGCGGTAACTCAGATTATTACTGTTCAGCATTCGAGTAAGCCAACCATTTGATGCCTTAAACGTTTCTGCTGGATAAGGATAAATATTTGGAAAAAGTGTTGTTGCTTTTCTTCTAATCATTTTTCCTGTAGCGGTTTGACGTTTTCCTCTTTCTTCTTTTACTTATTGCACAAGAGCATCTTCAAGGAGTGGAAAATTTGCCTTCGTCAGCCTTATTCGTCTTTTAGATCCAGACTTCACAACCCTGGTTATGCAAACTTTTTCTATTGTTGTGCGTTGGTTTTTCCATCTACGAATGTTCTTTCTATCTACAGAACAAATTTTAGATGTTGCTGAAATATTTCCATTGTTTCCATCTAATGTTTTCAATACTGTTTTTTTGAAGCTCAACGCGTAGCTTTTCCTGGCTTCCATCTTTAAAAGAATTTTCACTGCGCGTTCAAATGATATTTCTCCTTTCCGCGTTCGAATGCTATTTCTCCTATTTACGTTCGAATGCTATTTTGAACGTTTACAAACGAATAATCTAACTGTTCTCACTGTTGCAAGCGTTACACTTATGGCAAGAACATCAGGACACAACCTTACAGTATTACTTTTAAAATTTTTATTACTGGTCATCATGTGTACAAAGAAGTTTGGTCGCCTGTTTTAGGTGACGATTTGACATGTTTACCTGAACCAGAAAATTCTCATGATAAACATGCTATCAAAGTTTTAAAAAACAAAACTGTTGTTGGTCATGTTCCAAGGGAAATTTCGCGATACTGTTGTTACGCATTAAACTCAGGAGGAAAAATGAAAGCTACAGTATGTGGTCGAAGAGAAAATAAGCGAGGAAATGGTTTGGAGGTCCCGTACAATTACGTACTGAAAGGACCAGATAAATATCTTGGAAAAGCAGAGTGTATTATAAAAGATATTGTTGGAAGAGAAAAAAATCGTCTAATGGAAAGTATCCTTCTTAATGAAAAATGTCATTCTTGAAAATGTCTCGCTTATAAGCCCAGTGGGTCTATACCCGCGTATAAGCCCATGGGCTTTTATGCAGGGTGGGCTTATATGCGGGGGAATAGGGTATATATATATATATATATAGGCACCCAGCGATCGGACTGATCGATCGATTTCTGGTCGATTCCATGCCAGGAAACGATTAATCGCCATCGATTATTTTTATATGGAATCATGAATTTTCTGCGAAATTTCGCGTAGAAATTGGTGCAAACACGCGTTTTGTTACCTTTTTCAACCATCTTGCTTTTCAAATCTCGCGGGAAATCACGTTCTTGCTTGTCACACATGCGCATAGCGATTGGTCATTAACACTTGGGCGCAGCCAGCATCTGGTTCAGCAAGAAACTATCAAAGCTTTGCAGACGACACTCCAATCGTATGTACACTTTAATTCTCAACAATGTACAGGACTCTCGTGGATATTCTTGGATGAGTCCAGAGTGAAGTATGGAAGTGGTTTGGTTTCTGGAAGGTCAAAATTGATGGAATTCCCAAAATTGAAAAAGACAAGGTTGTTTGCGAGATTTGCAAAACAGAGCTGAGCTATAAAGGTAATGGAGAAATTTCTATTTATGAAGATTTATTTTTCCATGCGATAAATCAATTTTTAAAAATGGGATTATATCATTGTATCATTATTTTTTTTTACATTTTTACATTCATTACATATCTTTTTTTTGTTAATTTCAGACAACACAACAAACATGAGAAATCACATGATCATCAAACATGAAGATTAATACTCCTCCTCAAAAAATACAGATCATCAGATGAAAATAATATCATATCAGGAAGTTCCAAAAGTGGCATCATCAAACAACAGGGCAATGAACCTGATGCAAGCAGTCGCGGAGTACATGATCGACGCCTGTGTACCACTGAGTACACCAGATAAGAGATCATTCAGGAACCTCCTGGACGTTGCAGCACCTGAATATAACATGCCATGTGGACAGATCTTTAGTGCAACAATCATACCAAAGATATGTGAATAAGTGAAAGAAAAGCTGAAGGTTCAAATTGCCCATGATATGTGGACATCCCTTGCGACCGAGTCGCAGTCCACTGTCACCTTGCGCTACATCAATAAAGAGTGGGAGCTCAAAAATTCTGTCTTGTGCACCACAAATTTACCGAACAGCACACTGGTGTCAAAATTGCCAACAGCCTACATTCTGTTATTCAGGAGTGGGGTCCTGTAGGATCCGAGATTTTTGCAACAACTGACAATGCTGCCAATGAGCAGAAAGCTCTTCAGGAGCTAAGGTGGGACTTCCTAAAATGTTATGGCCACGACATTAACCATGTTGTCAGATTGGTCATGGGAAATGCTGAAACAAAGCGGATCTTGGCTAAAGCGCACAACCTTGTCGGATTTTTCCACATGAGCACTACAGGTAGAGCTGTTCTGATGGAAAAGCAGCAGTCCACCCTTCCAAAGGAAGCACAAGGCCACAAGTTGACTAAGCGTCTACTGAAACAGACACTACGCCTGGCTGCATTGGACACAGTGCTGAAAAAAGCTAACCTGCAGTCCAAGCTGCTCACCCACGATGAGCAGTTGCATGTGGAAAAGCTGATGCTCGTCCTGAAACAGATGAAGCAGGTTACGGAAATGTTGAGTTCTGGGACCACTGTTACTATTAGTAAAGTGTTTCCAGCATTGAAAAAGATCAGGAATATGCTCTAGATGGGTTCAGAACCCTCAGTCCAGGCTTAAAGAAAGTATGCGAGAAATGATCATGAATCTGGACAGATGGCAGTTCTGGTTTGCGCCATGATGGATCCTTGCCTTCTTGAATTGGAATTCAAAGGAGCAGATGAAAGAACATCTGCAAAAGTTCATGTGGTGGAGGCAGCTGTTAGGCTGATTGATAAGGAAAATACTCTTTCTGACACAACCAATGAGAAAGTTCCTCCTTCAGCTGGTGCGCCTCTCCCAAGCATCAAGCAGAAGTCTGAGGATAATGAGCCTCCTGTCAAACGGGAGAGGCTTTGTGATGACATCAGTTAGCTTGATGATGTCATCACTATCCAGGATGACCAGGATCCTCCAGCAACTCCTACGTTGTCCAGGACCAGCATAGGAGTCGCACAGAAGGAGTTGGAGAGGTACCTGCGTGAACCAGCAACAGAAGACTCCAGCCGATTATGGTGGAAGGAGCGTAAACATTCGTACCCTTATTGGTCTCAGGTGGCAAAGAAATACTTGGTTATCCCAGCTTTCAGTACGCCAAGTGAGCGTGTTTTTTCACTAGCTGGCCTGATTGTGATCAAACGTCAAGAAAAATTGAGGTATAGTATGGTTGACCAACAGGTTTTCCTGAATATAAATATGTCATCAAAGCTGATGACAAATTAGATTAGATGAAGTTGTAGCAAAATAATCAATCATGTAGCAGGGAAATATGAAAAGATAAACAAAATAAATTATTTTCAAAGGTCATTTGTCTACTAAACAGGAAAATATAAAAAATGATATCAATCTAGCTGGAGTAAGCATTGAAGTAATTCTACCAGCTAATCAGTCAGTTATTGTTACCGTATCTGATCTATTTAACGCCCGGGGTGTTAATTTAATTTTTAGTATTTGGAGTGGGCGTTAATTAAAAAATTCCTAAAAGGAAACTTGTGTACCTTCCCCTCTGAATTTCTTCAAAGAATCTCAGAAAAATTATACAACGGAGAAAATAGAACAAGCTCGAAACAACCAAACAACAATTTATCAAACATTTTTGACACAAAACCAATGAATAACAAATAAATCTCAAAACGGTAATACTAATCTATACAAAGTTCTTCATCACTTTCAGGGTCAGAGTCGATCAAATTTTGTGGTCCATTGGTCCATCTTCCACGTCAGAATACGTAATGTTCGCAAATGGATTGGTGCTGCCGTTTAATGTTGGATCTCTCAGCAAATTCATTTGTTCCCTGAGCATTTCTCTGTCGGATTCGCATGGCTGTCCGTTATTGAAACAATGTATGTAATTGTCCTGGCTGCCATCAGTCGGTAATGTAAGCACACATGACTTGAAAGAATTTGCCACCATTTCTTTCGGCAAAGACTCGATAACCCATTCTACAATTTTTCTTCTCGGAACAGGTTTGAGATTCCCAGCTTCTGTATATTCGTGTACTCCTGCAGCCAACCACTCGTCATATTTATTGGCAATAAAGTCTTTAAACGGCTTATTTCAGATGGAATAAGCCATTTAAAGACTGTACTAGATGGATGCACATACTTAGTGCTTCCATCTGGTACAACAACATGCTCTGTGTTTGCAAACTGTAGAGTTGTTCGAACTTTGGCGGCCATGTGGGCTTCAAAAGAACCTCATGCAAGCAATAGCCCTGAAAAGGAAAACATACCAACAATCGATTTAAACCAAGGGATAGTTAACTGCTCATTCATCCAGCCGTTTGAAGAAGATTGAACTACGCACTTATGTTTATATTCATCGTTTAACGATTTACATTCTCTTTTAGCACCAGAAAATACAATGAACGGTTTTAATTTGTTTCCGTCTCCTTTAGCTGTTAAGCAAACAGATACACGTACTTTCTCATGACCGGTTGTTTTAATGGAATATCTCGCTTTCCTGACTGACTAATTGTTGTATTGGAGACCATGTCTGCCCACACAGAGGTTTCATCCATAGCAATAATAAACTCTGAAGCGAATGAAAATTTGTCCAGTAATTTCTGTACGTTTAATACATACAAAACTATCTTATCGATCATGTGAGCCGTATCCTTTTGAGATGTGGTTGTTCTTCGACGTAGCTATAGTCCATTTCGTGTTTAAAGCTTATTGAACCAACCGGTGCTGGCAAGGAAAGCGTCTTTTTCTGCTGGATCACTGTCTTTTATCGAAGAGGGATTTTGCTTTCACCATTATCATTTTTTGGGAAACACGCAGTAAGTTACTTCTATAATATTTCTCTAATCTCTAATACTTCTACTAATATTTATTCAAGTTGTTCATCCATTGACGGTCGGCCAGCCCCATCAAGTCGTTTACGTTTCTTCATTCTGATACCATTCTCTGACGCTTTCCCGATCAACATTGAATTTTTTAGATGCCGCGTGAATCGAGTTTTCTATTGCCAAAGAAATAATACTCGACTTTAACTCCATTGTGAACGAGCGTCTTTTTTCACCTTTATAAGAAGTCGATTGCTTGATATCACCCATTTTTCTTTTCATCAAAAGCAGCTCAAACAAAAATCAGTTAGATGTGGCGTGTAAGTGCTCGGCAGACTTAGGCTAAGAAATACGGAATACGTACTATTAGTTGAGTACTGTATTATGAACGATCGAAGACTAAACAGATTTTACATAGTAATCTAATGTAACATTTGATGCTGGTTTATATCAATCAACACGGATATCAGCACGTCCATCAACAGGACATCATATAACAAACACAAACTGTACAAACACAGTTAGACAACATAGTTACAGGACAGAGAATCAAAGTTACAAATTAACACACTCAGACATGGCACTAATCTCAGCTAGGGCCAATATTACTATTGAAATAAACTTATTTAGAACTTATTTAGAACTTATTTAGGGAAGAGACTCAAGAGAAAAAGATGCGTAGAGTGGAGAAGATAGACATTGGTGAAGTGAGAAAAGCAGTGAAGAAAATGAAGAATGGGAAGGCAGTGGGCCCGGACGATATTCCCATTGAAGCATGTAAGGCACTAGGTAGACAAGGCCTGGAAATACTTACCAATGTCTTCAACCAGGTACTTGCAGGCAGGGAGATGCCAGCTGAACGGAGGAAAAGTGTGCTGGTAGTTAGTTAGTGGTAGTTAAGTGTGCCCAGTATTTAAGAACAAGGGAGATGTGCAGGAATGTGGTAATTATCGCGGAATTAAGCTGATGTGTCATGCAATGAAGCTGTGGGAGAGGGTTTTGGATGCAAGGATGAGGGCTGAGGTGGATATCTGTGAACAGCAGTATGGGTTCATGCCGGGTAGGAGTACATCAGATGCGCAATTTGCACTACGAATGGTAATGGAAAAGTATGGGGAAGAACAGAAAGAGCTTCATTGTGTGTTCATCGACTTAGAGAAGGCGTACGACAGGGTCCCGAGGGATGAGTTATGGTATTGCATGAGGAAGTCTGGAGTAACAGAGAAGTATGTGGAAATGGTACAAGATATGTATAAGAATAGCATGACTGCAGTACGGAGTGCCGCTGGATTGACTGATTGGTTCGAGGTGAAGGTCGGCCTACACCAAGGCTCAGCCCTAAGCCCCTTTCTGTTTGCTATCATTATGGACCAATTGACGGAGGATGTGAGGATGGAGGAGCCCTGGACCATGCTGTTTGCAGATGATATTGTGCTATGTAACACGACGAGAGATGAAGCAGAGGAACAACTGGGAAGGTAGAGGAACGCCCTGGAGAAAAGAGGCATGAAAGTTAGCAGAGCTAAAACCGAATATCTGGTATTGAATGGGAGAGGGGACAAAGAGATAAGAATGCAAGGAACGATAGTCAAGAGGGTGGACGAATTCAAGTATCTTGAGTCCACAGTACAGAGCAATGGAGGCTGTGACAGAGAAGTGAAAAAACGAATACAGGCGGGATGGAACGGATGGAGGAACGTTACGGGTGTTATTTGCGATAGGAAGATATCTCCGAAGGTAAAGGGCAAAGTATATAAGACAGTTGTAAGACCTGCATTACTGTTTGGTCTACAGACAGTGGCGACATCAAGGAAACAGGAGGCTCAACTAGAGGTGGCAGAACTACGAATGCTCCGATGGTCGTTGGGAGTCACCCGGTTGGACAGGATACGAAATGAGTTTATAAGAGGCACAGCGCATGTGAGGAGACTGGGAGACAAGCAAAGGGAGTCAAGACTAAGGTGGTTTGGCCATGTGCTCAGAAGAGAGGAAGAGTATATAGGAAGGAGAATGCAGGAAATGGATATACCTGGAAGAAGACGAAGAGTCAGACCGAAGATAAGATATATGAATGTGATTGAAGAGGACATGAGAGCTGCAGGAGTGCAGCAACACGAGGCGGCAGACAGAGCGAAATGGAGGAGACAAATCCGCTGTGGCGACCCCTAAAGGGAAAAGCCGAAAGTCAAAAAAGAAGAAGAAGAAGAAGAAGAAGAAGAACTGCACGATGAAGTAAAATATTCAAATTTTTTTTCAGACGTTCGATTTTATAACATTCCATCGCAATGTCAAAACTTTAAAACTAAATGTTGCAGAGGGTAAAATGGGTTGAGTATTGCCTGCGGAAGAATTTGAATTGTGCTACAAAGTTTAATTTAATACGGTTATACGTGGCTACCGTGTTCAAAAAGAGGTTTGGAACGGTTGTTGCACCGAACAATTGTATTGCAAGCATGACATGCAAGAAGAGGCTTTCGAAAATGACGAACATGCGATTGGTGTTTATACACTCAATTCTTCTATATTAGTCAACCATATACCGATAGAGCTATCCAGCTTAATTCACTTCTTTTTTATGAAAACCGCTGAAAATCTAGTAATTGTGTATTTTAACTGGTAAAAGATATCGGGAACTTGGACTTGTGTTGCCAGTGATATTCAAGGCGTTAACAAAACACAAAAAATCGGCTTTAATTGTTGATGCTGAGATAGAGAAACGTAAACTGGGTTTTAAATACCTTCATCTGGAACATAACCCGAACAATGAACAACAAATGTTTCCGTTTAAGATAATAAATACATGTTGAAAACTGCACTATGTACTATACAGTTTGTATTCCTTGTGTAGAAAACTCTAATTAACGTCCCCTTTGGTGCGTACAGTGGCGTTAAATAGAAAGGGGGCGTTAAAAAGGAAGTGAGTGTTAATTAACTTTTTTCATTTTCTCGGTGGGCGTTAATTAGGAAAGGGCGTTAAAAAGGGAGAGGGCGTTAAAAAAATCAAATACGGTATTTGTTAAATAATGTTCTTATTAATTAAATTTTATATCTCACAAAATGTTGTTCCTACTTTTCTTCAGTAGATTTTATCATAAATCAGATGCTATTGTTATTTGGGGGACTTAAATGCATACTTGGAAACACTAATTATTCTGTGCTGCACCAGATCTACCCAATACAGACGCTACATGTTAAACAGCATGGTGGTGCCTCTTAAGGCAACTCCAAGTAACGATCTCTTATATCGGTCATTTCCAAGCTTTGTATGATCGATCGTCCTGACAGCCCAATAATCGATTATCACTGTGGGAGGCGATTTGGACCCTTACATGTATAACACTGCTCTATAAATTTCAAAAACATTTTTGCCACTTGAACGGCAGATACATTGTCTGGGTAATTTTGATTCGCTGATTCCGAATCTGTGTGTAAAAAACAATTCTACCGATTAGTTTTTATTTTGTGGTGATGTGGCTTTTTTCGTGAGATAGGTTAATATTGTGTATAGTCATGTGATCACGCTTCCCCATCCACCAACTTGAGGACTGTCATATGTGTCTATACAAACTGGTTTCAGCATTATTCCTAAATATTAACTATATTTTCGAATCTTTCCTCAAAATCATATTGTAAAAACAAACAAAATTCACAAGAACAGACAGCAAAAATTTACTAGTATTCAAGTGTTACGAAGGCATTAATATGGAAAGTACTCTAGTCGCCTTTGTGTACAACACATCAATAGAACTAAAAGAATTGATCATGAAATAGAATTACAAAACTCATTATCACTAAGCATTAAATAGTTCCAATAAGAGAACTTCAATAAACAGTCAAAGGACTTTCGGCGATGAGCACTTGTTGTCTGTCTTTGCAGAAGCCAACAATAGTCTCCTAGCATCGCAGTGTTCCAGTGACCTTGATAGCTGTGCTCAATGGCAGCAATGGTCTGATGGAAATGTTCCCCGTGTTCATCACTGACTGAACCAATGTTTTCTGGGAAGAAGTCCAGATGAGAGTGCAGGTAGTGCATCTTAAGTGACATTCGGCAGCCAATGCTTCGAAAGTCGTCCAAAAGGTTTTCCACAATCCTCTTGTAGTCTTCTGACTTTTTGTTACCACGAAAGTTAAGGACTACAGCGTGGAAAGATTTCCAAACTCTCTGTTCCTTTTCGGAGAGGAGTTTTGAGAATTCGGGGTCATTCATAAGGTCCCTAATTTTGGGTCCGATGAAAACCCCAGCCTTCAACTTTGCCTCACTGACCTTGGTGAACTTCTCCTGAAGGAATTTAAAACATCACTCTGTTTATCCATGGCCTTCACAAACTGTTTGATAAGCCCTGGTTTGATATCCAATGGAGGAAGAAGGATATTTCCAGGTTTTACAAGTGGGAGAAATTTCACATTCTCTTTTCCGGGCTGAAATTTCTTGCATTTTGGCCAGCTTTTTCGTTGGTAGTGTTCATCGCCAGCACGCCTGTCCCACAAACACAAAAAACAGCTATGTTTAGCATGGCCGCTTTGTAGACCTAGTAACAGCCCAATGACCTTGACGTCTCTACAAATAGCCCATTCATGTTCAGTATACTTGACGAGGCCTAATACGTTTTGTATTGTATGATACGTTTCTAGTAAACCAACACCATGGGCAATGAGTATGCTTGGATGTTTATTTATATTGTGCAGCAGAACTGCTTTTAGGCTAGCTACCGAGGAATCTATGAATAGTTTCCATTCACTGTTGGTATAGGTATATGTAATGTTCATAGCACTCATTACACCAGCAACATCGGTGCAGTGACATATAGAGTCTGTCACTGAGAAAAACTTTGTCATTTCTACGTTTCGTGTACGGAATGCTGTTATTTTTGTGGATGAGTGAAACATTTTCCATTCCTTCAACCTGGAAGCTAAGATTTCCGAGCGCTGCTTTGACTGCCATGATGTGCACATTCTCCAAATGCTACAAATATTGTAATTTTTAAACAACGATTTTAATTCTGAAATGAAAGGAACCTAAGCTTACATATAGGCCTATCCAGAAAATTTTCTATTAAAATCACACAAAAATGTTGTAGCCTACCTGACGACAGCATATTTGGTGACACGCCTCGCATTACCAAATCCAAGATTGAATTCCGTCAAACAAAAATAACAGTCAGAAATGTGATCTGTTAGTTCACGCCAAATCATGGGAGTCGCGAACTTCATCTTCTTTCGATGTCCACTCTTCATGTGATGTATATAATCAAGAGGAACAATTAATACAGCGATATCGTGGAGCCCATATTTTACCCAGGTCAGGTTTAGAATCGAAATAAATTTCGTATCCTCTAATTAAGGAATTTGTAAATTTCTTGAGTCGAGACAATACAGCATATTTTCCACAAATATTACAGAAGTTATCTGGATGAGTCTTACAAGGACAACGTGACTTGGCAGACATCATGAATTCTCGTACAGCAAAGTGATAACAAAGTGCTATCAAGTAGGCAGATTAGGCGACTTTTGTAAGTACGGTGATCCCTAGCACCTTTGTGTTTCATGGAGAACAAAGAAGACTCCAGGAAAATCAGGCAGTAAATAAACATCATTATTAATAAAATCGTTACATCATTTGTCAAAGTCAGACTGCCTATGTAAACCTTTTCGGCTAAAATTCAAAAAGTGTAAATATGATCCATCGACACGAATTTTTATGGGTTAGGCTACACGTTCTATCATATTGTGAATCAGACTATTACTGTGCTTCTGTAAAAATACCACTCAATACAGAATACGTCAATGGATTAGAAAATATGAGGGTCAATCCAGATCCTTTGTGCCTAGGCCCACACGTAGTTCTTTTAACTTCATCGGATATTTAATGAAAAATAATGGAGGAAATCACTGAAAGAATCAACCTGCTATTTACATATTGGAGAGATGCATTCAGACTGTGGAAAGATATAAAAAGATTAGGAGATTTAATAAATATATCACCCAGCACGATTGCCTAAAATTATGCAAATTTTCATCTAAAAAAACCGTTCAAAGGTCTGTGAAAAAAAATCCGTACGGCAGAATACTGTTTTATTATCATTTTCGTAATCAGCACCCACGAATTGACTAATATGCACTAATTTGATTGAAGTGGCATTTTGAGTGTAGAGCAGTGTAATATATATATATAATTTTGTTTACTAATATTATTTACTACATTCACCAAGTATATGCAATTGCATTCCTAAGAGGACAGACACTGGTAACAGTATTTATTTTAGTGAATTGCATATTCTCTAAAATGTTCGTTAATAATAATAATAATAATATTAATAATAATAATAAGCTGGAAATTTTTATTTCGAAATAGTTCATTTCCAAAATTTACAGAACAAATTTGCTGTCCAGGGGCAATACGAAATATCATTACAAGGAAATTAGGCTTCAGTATGTACATCACGTTGACAAAGATGTGTTAATAAATTATCAATAAATTATCCCTGTAAATCTTGACCAAATATATTGCAATAAATATAGTTCATGTGTCAGAAAATATTAGAAATTGCTTGGACATTTATAAAGCAAGTCCACTGGGCTTAGGACAAGGTACCTTCTCTTCTTTGAAGTACGATATGTGAGATATGAATTGCAGAGCAAAGTAATAGCCAATAATCCACTCTGGGTGATACTAAAGGTTTATGATCACTCAGCAATCTTTAATTTGAAGTAAAGAGTATAGTGAAGAAATACTAAATTGAGAGGCTTTAAATGTCAAAAAACAGTTAATAATTTACTTTTGTAGGTCAAGGTCTGTCCAAATATAATTTTTTTCCTACAAATGCAGAATACTATATTCTCTTACTTACAAGAAGACGTTTTTTAGCCTAAAATAGATTCTAAGGTTTTGTTCTCTCTATGTTCCTATTAGAAAAAGCAAGTTTCTTAAATAGAACGTTTTTTTTAATGGTAGAGAAATTTGGTAAAGGAAAACAGTTAAAATTATTATAACGATACTTTCCTTATAAACAGGGATTTTTGTATGGTTTCTTTATCAACTCAATTTCATTCACCTGATCACACATACGCTATTACAGCAATTTTCCCAATGAACACTCTTAAGAAAGGAGAGAACTGAAGTAAAAAAGGAAGCAGAAAAGAGGCGAGAGAGGAAAAATTAGAAAAAAAGGGGCAAATGAGAAAGCGAGAACACACATACACACTCATAGGTAGACACATTTTCTTTCTGTTTCTCTCTCTCTCTCTCTCTCTCTCTCTCTCTCTCTCTCTCTCAAACAAACAAACAAACAAACAAACAAAAACATACAACCACATCATTTACCTTGCAGCAGGACATTATGCCATTTTTGTTTGCTTTAAGCCAACTGCTGACTTTATTTGTGAACAGCGAAATTGACATCAAGCAACGCAAGCGAACGTCTTTGAATACACATTAATATTAGAAATTGTGACAAATATTTGGACAAAAATATGCTTCATCCCTTCTGATACCTTTGTTTTCTTCTTCAAATTAAAGGTTTATGTTACAATTATTTATTTTACAACTAAACATTTCTTCCATTAAAAGTGAACTTTAAACAAGATATTTTGTCAACATATAAAGACCTTCCTAGATGACAATTGTGGCGATAACTGGTATTGACGGAGATAACTTTGTTGTCCCTGTTTGGCCACCGTGAAACACATTTTATATATATTTTGATATAAATCCTGTTCCTGATTTCCTGATTTATATTTTTATAAAGACACCTCATCAGGGTAACTATATTCCGTCAATAAGAATTATCTAGCTTTTTGTTCCACGTAATATGCTTATCTGTGTATTGTGCACCAAAGCATCATTGCTACTCTGATTGAATGAACGTTGCAAGTTGTACCTAGTGACTTGTATATTTGTGAGGGCTATGTTACAAACTGTCTTCCTTGAGATGACAAATTACATTTACATTCCATAATTTAATGATAATATATTTCAATTTGATAAAATTATATGTTGAAGAGTGTGATTAGTCAACGATGACACTTAACATTTTTGCCTTTGGATTTTCTGGGACAAAAAAATTGTCGTACATCCTCTTGGTCAGTATAACAGTGCAGCAGTAAACAGCAAAGCACTAACAAGTGAATGGAAAATCAGATAGAAATTTGAATCCCCTATTTTCTAGTTTTCTGAAGGGTGGGTCTTACAAGGTAAAACTGACACTGAACAATTCAGATGCAAACCTATATATTTCTAGAGGTAGCACCGGCCCTATTTCTGTTTAACCAATATTAAAAATCTTTAGTATCAGTGAATTAATAAATAATTTATTTAGGTATATTGGTAATTATAGGTAGGTTTTCTTCAACAAATGCAGGACCGAGAGACTTGTTAAAATATTGATCTTCTGTTAAACAATAGTATCATAGTTGTCCATTGCATCACCTCTTCAACATACAATCTCGTTATTTTTAATAAATAAAAGCAAACAATAGCTTGTGCAGAAATATAAAGCCTTTCAGAAATATGTTCATTTGATTTAGTAGAATTTATTGTACAGGAAAAATATTTTCGTGGAGGATATATGCCAATGTCATTGGATCTTTCTTTTGATAGCCAAAATGTAATATCTAATGAAATACAATACATCTGGTCTACTGTTGAGTTGTTCTTTCTTAATTTGGGAGAATGAGGTTAAAAATTCTGATGGAGCATTTGAAAGCGTTATCAGTGACAAATCTAGAAAGAAAAAAACATCTGCTCTTCCAACAGTGTCATTATGAATGTTGTGAAAACACTCTTCTCCATCTAAAATCGGTATCAAAGCCCCTCTATTTGAACTTTTTTAGAAAGCAACAAATTGTTTTTGATCTGATGGAAGTTAGTACAATTGGCGTTGAAAATAATTCATTTTTGATCCAAATTATTAATAAACAACATTTTTACTTTTATACTAATTATATTGATTGATTTTAGAACATTTTTCAAGTGTAAGAACTTTATCTTTGTGCTCATTAAATGATATACAGGTAAAACTTGTCAATCAGCTAATATTGCCCTAGAGATGTTACAGTTCGAATTAAATAAACACCGTTTTGCCATAAATACTACAAATCAAATGAAAATACTTGCTTCTAAGGCCATTGTGTGAAACGTACGCCATATAATTGTTGTATTTCGTCATGACAGTTCAGTACGTGTTAAAAATTTGAATTATTCGGCTCATGGTTTATGCAAAGCCAACTACGTCAGCTGAAAAAAAAAATTAAAACCACCGCAAAACCCAGAAAATCTTTGTTTAGGAAATCAGCATTCTCGAGTACACTTTGTTCCAACGAGATTGCACATAACAACTCGTCTCCACAAACCAAGATGGAGTGTATTGCGAAGTTTGAGGCAACTATCTTTCATTTGGAGGCATTCCTGCCTGCATGCTTCTCTATAAGAATTCAAAAAAATAAAAATACTGCATAATTTCATTTTAGCTTAATATATATATATATATATAGGGGGGAAAAACCAGGAGAAAATGAACTACAGGTTTTTTTATGTTACATATTATCAAGAACATGACAGATCCTGTTTTTTTTACATATGTTTTCGAAAAAACCAAACGTTTAAGGTTCCCACATTTCTAGTACAGAAAGAAAAAAATCCATTTTTCGTTTTAAAAAATACTGTTGAAAGGGTAAAATGAATATTTTGTGACTAGTAGAATACAAATTTTCTAACAACTATCAAAATTTGAGACATTAGCCTGGACGGAAAAATTTCAATTAATTTTATATAAAATAGACCTTGAACGTAACGTCTGTTTTAAAATTGTTTTAAGAAAAATTTTTCTTTTTGAATACATTAATAAATTACGAAAAGCGAAAGTTTCAAAAATTGAAGGTAATCATGAAAAATTTTTTAAAAATTACTCTAAAATTTAATGAAACCAAACTTCGATATCTAATTAAGTCAGATTTCCTTGAGATATTAGTATTGAAATTCTGAATGGACTAAGTCACAGCCATGGAAAAAACTAGATTGAAAAGAACCAGTTGATTTCTTTGAATAAAAATCTGCATTTTTACTATGAATTTGCTATTCATTCTTCTGGTGTGGTACAAGCATAATTCGATTTGAAATTGACAGTGCCTGTAAAAATAAACGCTGAAAGCTACTTTGAAATAGTAAAGCCATACCTACTGCTAGGCTTTTAATTTGCAGGTGCATTGATGTAGAGCTAATTTCATGGTTTAATACTTTTTTGAATACATTCAATTTTGAGGATGCATCAACTCCTTTTGCGGGCTACGTAAAGAAGCTGACATTAACCAGACAAAAACCAGACTATATTTTTATTTTCAAGCAAACAAAATCTTAAGTTTTAAACGGTGAAAAACACATCAAAGGTTTACTTTCTGAGTCAGAAATTTGAATTCTATAAAGATCGATCTTGTTTGAACCTGTTTTCTGCAGGTGATTCTATCAACGATAATAGGATTACTTAGAAATAGCAAATAAACTCCAGTTTTAGTAACTAGATATATTTTTTTTTGCGCAAATGAATTCATGTTATGAATAAAATCCCTATGATAAAATCATGTCAAGGTGCATACTTCAAAAGGACATATTTTAGGCTAACTGTTAAATGTGAAGAAACTATCTTTTTATCGTCAAAATTGAGATTAACCTACTTATCTGACCAACTCTTACCAATCCAGTTGCGTTTATTAGATCCTAGATTACTAACTACCAAGAATATTGATCTTTTTGTAGTTAGAAATGAAGCAAATCAATGCCTTATTTTATATACTTCTTAAAAATCTGTTAAAATAATCCAAGGGAATAAAAATATTTGTGTTACCAACGTATAAATTTTTCAATTTAGGATCAAAAAGTGCTTCATATTTCCGCTATGGCAATAAACCAGCTTAGCTACAACATAAATCAAATTTAAACACCTTCTTACATCACTTTATTGATAAATATTAATTACATTACGAAGTGATATCGATTGCTACCAAAATGAGTAATTTTCTGACAGTCTATGCAATACGTTTTTCTAAGAAATGTCTCACACTTCCGGATTTTGACCAAGTTTGAACTTAATGAGCGATTCGATAACACCCACCTCCTAAAGCCTAGCCTTTGTCTTAAAATATTGTTGACAATGTGCTCTTTTGAAACTCTCTTCTCACGTGGAATAAAATCAAGAAAAGGCTGTTTTATGGTCTCTTTTCTTCAACTTTAAATATAAACATTAAGCTTCTACCATACTTCATAAGGCCATGTTTACATAAACAGCAAAAAAATATTGAAAATATAACCCAGATTATTTCATTTGAGTCATTTTTTATGGTTTTACCTTACTGAAGACCCACGTTTCGTTTATATTTTTGTGGTTCTTGAGATGAGATTATCTGACAATGATTTTTTCCCTTGTCTCTCAGATGTAAGATTTTTTTCCTTCAACCTTTTTTTTGTCTGGTTTTCACTTAGGGGTTACAAGAGTCCATTGGAGGACTTATTTGAGAATACAGTGCAAATGTTGATGCAGTAAGATGGGTTTAGTAGAAAATTTATTTTTTTCTTACACAAATCGATACCTAAAACAGATGTTATACCTCTGTCACCCCTTTTTAAAAGTGTTTGTGATCAGGAATCCCTGTTTATAGTCAGAATTTGTCTTTAGAGGTAGTACATGGGTAAATAATATAACATCTCATAATAATATTGTATGAAAATTTAATGCAAGTGAAACAGTCTGTAGGCTATCCTTATACTTTGGAAAGATTACCTGATGACTGCAAAAGTAATTGTTGCCTTGAATTTTATAGTGAAATTTAGTATAGCACTACTGGGTGCTATAGTATAATTTACTTATCTATCAAATAACTTTAAGCTTTACAGGGAACAGAAAGGAATAATGAGGTTATGGTACATTTTAGAAACATTTTATGTAAACACTTTCACTCACAGTTCATTCATAACAAGCGCCAATTGCTGATGAAACCGATTAATTTGGCAAGACAGCATAAGAGCTAAGTTATTTCAAATTTGCCACTTGGTTGTTTAAATTTGGAACTTGTATTTACTTAGTAAAAAATCTAATCTGTATTTAATTTTGATAAAATGAACCTAGAAAGAAAGAAATTTAGAGTTGACTAACATATTGATTAAATCAAGTTATGTCTTTTTTTCTTCTTTTTTGTTCGCATGTGCAAATTCATGTCCATTACGTCAGAAGTAGGCAAAATAATTGGTTAAAGTCAAGTGTTACTAGACTGCCTTCTATTGTGTACATGTGCAAATTCACGTGTATTACTTCAAGTGTACTTCAAAATTGGATATTTCAGCACGTGAATTAAGCTATCATGTACAATTTGAATTAAAATGCGATAGCATTACGTTGTGTGTTGTTTTTCTTTATTGTTTAAAAAAGTTAATAATTGGTTTACATAAATACAATAAATGTACAGTGTGCATCTAATCTAGTAAAATAATATTTGATTTAGACAGCAGCTATTTGAAATCAAAGGCAAAGCTAAAGTGGATTATTTCCTGAAAGGAATATTTTTATTTCAAACCATGTAACTGTGTGTATAGATAATTCTTCATTTTTATTACCTGTTATTCCTGTTTAAATGACTATTGGTTTGTCTGGGCAAAATAAAATGAATATAATTTTTTCATAAAAATCATTTTATTTGTCTTCATACCTTAAGTGATGAATTTTATGGTACTGCAACTATTGATATGTAGCTTGTTGTTTTTCATACTGGTCACAATACAGTGGTATTGTTCTGATAGTAATATGGGTGTATATCTACTAACATAAGGATATTGACTCTTGAACCCATATTTCAAAATAGGTGTACATCGATGTTGTGAAAACTTCATTAAACGAGATTATATCTGTTAGACTTACCCTCGCTTAAACTTTCTCCTCTTCTTCATTCTTGCAATGCAAACTCTTTCACAGCCATTTCTATGTTGAATGCATCGGATATGATCCTGCTCCTTCATTCCTTGCGGCGAGATACAGAGTTCATATTTTCCAAAACATGATGTTGCACATGGAAGAAAAAAAGATCTTTGAATAATCTCATTGCGCTCTTCTGCTTGATTCCAGTTCCACAAACAGGCCAAGGTCAGTAATGATAGTGCTATTTTGAGATGCATTGCTAAAGGTATGAAGACCTTTCCTTGATCTACAATGATGGAACAAGTACTCAGCATTAACTACTAACAGTATACATACTAAGAACTCCTAAACAATTGTCTTTTTTTAACATGGAAAAAAGATTATTTTCTTTAAAATGGAATAAAGATTTTCCTTTGAAAGCATATGTTGTAGGAAAATGTCTAAATAAATTCTAAACCCTCATTAGTTTTAAACTAATCCTATCTCGGTTAAGAATCATATTTTTGCTCCTTTAGTTGTAGAGTCTAAGGTAAAGCTCAGACATCAATTGTATACCAGTAATTCTTGCTGTATGTACAGTGTCTATCCAAAAGGCTCAATAAAAATAACAGGAATTGATTTTGCTTTGCTTTAGAGTGAAAAAACGTGCAAAGATTTCTTATCTACAAGGTCACGTTTTCAAATAAAAGCTCCTCCCTAAAATGTACCTAAAAACAAACAAGCTTTTCTACCTAAGTGCAAAAATGCTTGTATGCGGAGACTGTAAATTATCAGAATAGCCCTTCAAGTAACTTAAGACCATTCAAAAAGACGTTTGACAATAACTCTATTTCATATTGTGAAATCGATATTTTTTCATAAAATAGACACATTGTAACTCTGTCCCAAAAGAGATGTAGCTGGCTGACAGTAGGTAATGTAGCAATACAATTAGCGGCATCAAAACAAGTAAAACTGTTGCTTTGTATGAAACTCTTCTAACACATTAGTATACATTGTGTCATCTAAAATCAACAAAATCTTATTAATCAAGAACAAAGGTAACGTAAGTATTGAATATTGTTAAATTTTGTCGAAAGGGTCAGAAAATTTATTATTGACACAACATTGAATTATAATAAATAACCTCTTATTTTTTTGTTTTCAGAGCTCACCATTTTTTCAAGTGTTCGTGTAGTAGTAAAGGTCATTGGTTTGGTATTCTACAAAATGATTAATACCTGTCAAAGCTCTGCTTTACGTTTTGGACGATGCTACACTCACCTTTTGGGCTCTGTAGCAAATTGGTTGAAAATAATTTGGCTTTTCACTAATTTATTAATGGGTAAATTTTTTAACAAATATCTTTTCCTTTTTAACTTGAATTTCTAGCAGCGAAACGAACTTTTTCTTTTATTCGAAAAAGTTTTTTTTTGTTTTCTTGTATTGAAACCTTTTCACTGTTTTCATGAGCAGAATATCTTCAATATATTGTACCTCTACAATCCTCCTATTTTGATAAATAAAATATTCAAATTACCTTTCCTGCAATTTTGTTTTCTAAATAAAGATAATTGTAAAAACTACCTTTTATCAAAGATTTTTAACTATATCAATTCCGTTGGTATTTCATGATATTTTAAATGTTACAGATTGCAAGTGCTATATTTAACCAAATGAAGTCTGAAGAAATGTTAGAAATACTTAATTCCTGGAAAGTGTATCAATATTTATAAAATATATTTGTTGTATTTTTCTTATTTATTTTCCATTGATTTTATTTTGTTAGTTTTACTCTAGCAATACTGTCAGCAATTCCTTAGTTAATCAAAAGTGTTGGAAAGATATGCTCTCTTGATCTTCTCCTGGACTATATAGTTGTTATAGCCAAACGCATGCCAACCCCAATTGATGGTTTCGCTTTTTCATTTGCTCAAGAATATTTGTTGAGTATAAGAAATTCTGAATATGAGTCATGGTTTATAATCAAGCATCTATGTTGAGTCTGAAAAGTATGACTCTTGTTGTCTGAGTCACCTTTGTGCCAACCTCATGCTAATTTCACATACTGATGGTTTTAATTTTTGTATTTTAATCAAATATTCTATTTAAGTCTAGGAGCTGATTAGATAATCACCTCCTAGAAAATTTTATTGTCTACATTTCAATGAACAAATCACTCTCTTCTGTTTCCTTACAGCACTCTATAAATGCATTTTTGTTCTAAATTTTGAAAGGGTTTTTGTTCCAAAAGCTAAAATTTAATGAACGACATTTTCTTGAAAAAACATATTCTACTTTTTTGAAAGCTGGTATCTCCTTGAAAAGTTTGAAGACAGAAATAGGTCTGAAAATAGTTAGGATAAAATTGGTTGAAATTACATTTCTTTTTCTATAATCACCCATTGCTTGCGTTTAATTTCAGAAGACATACATATTACTTTTTATTTTACAGTTTTAAGATTAAAACTGCTTGTCATGAAAATCAACCTTCGCCATGAATGGTATTAGCAACATGACAACTAATTTTTAAATGCTAACTGCTATTCTTTTTAGAGTTAGTTAAGGTAAAAGTAGTTGTGGGAGGCAAAAGAACCTTTTTGTTAGCAAGTGTTATATTCTAAACTATTATTCATTACTTAAAGTTAATGGAACTGAAATTTAGTACGACAGTAACTTTCCGACGCCAAATTGTAACAGAAAATCAACATGAAAAATACAAGATTTCTATAATATGTACGACACTCTTGTAATGACACTCCACAAAAAATGATTCTTAAACAAATCCATGCAACTGAGAATTTAACTCTTTAAAATAATCTCATTTTGCAAACAGAGATCAAGAGAACAACATAGTAAAGTATATCCTACTTATAGGCTATTTTAACTTTGAACAGTAACATCTAGAAAACGAGATTTTATTCAATATTCAATAATGTATGTTTTTACTTTGAAAATAGCCCCAAAAATATAAAAGAAAGGAAGTTTAAGGCTTCCAAAATGATTAAAAAATAAATTTAGTAATAAATTTAACTAACAATGTTTTATCTGATTAATTCCAGAATTATATTTAAACACGAATTTTCGAAATCGGAAACTTGACAATAATAACTTTAAGCTAAGCTCTAATAGCCTACGAAGTACAATAGTTTGGCTTGCAATTTATAAGAGCTTGTTCAAATCCAATATAGAGAAACGTCAATGCCCACCTTTGTTTTCATTGTGTTATTTATTAATTCTATTAAATTATTCGACTAATGTAACTAGTTTTCCCTAATTCTATTTGTAAAATATTGCGGTCGATCCTCCATTCCTGCATCCGTTCTTAAATTATGTCAGCAAATTATATATCAGATAAATAAATCCATTCACAATGAGAATTTTACTATAGTAGAACATTTGATTATGGAAATACCAAAAATCCTTCTGCTTCTTATGGAAAATTGAAATTTTGCTTTATTGAAATTGAAAGGTGACTTATGGGGATAAGTCCAGAGCTTTATCTGTAATTTAGGAAATATCAATGGTTTCGGACAGAGCTGATGACTATTATTATCACCAAAATGGAAGTAAATTTTCTGTATAATTCATCACCTTTTGGAAATATAAAACATTATAAATTTTTCAGAGGGTAAATTTTGCTAAACAGAAAAGTGACAGGTTAATAAAACAGAAGGTAAAAGGACATAAAAAAACAAGTTGTCCAATGGTGTGTTTTTTCTTGTTTGACAGCCAGTTTAAGAATTTATGGCATAATGTAAGTATATACTTAGTAAACATAAAGCACAACTGTTTTTTACGTTAAATTTGAGAATGAAGAGTAAAAACCTGTACTAATTTCATTCATATTTGACACTAAAATTATTTTTTTTAAATTCCTAGCATGATTATCTGAACTACTCACAATAGCTATAAATTGGTATTCTCTACTGTAATAAAACAAACTAATTACGAAAAGCCGTGCCCTAATGGATAGTGCAGTTGCACTATAACCAAGAGGTTCAGGTTTCTATTCTCCGAGCGGGGGAAGAGAATTGGTAACTTCGCAAAAGAAAAAGCCATTGTTTGGCGTCAGGAATGGCATCTGGTCCAGAAATTGCTCACTGCCAAAGTGAATGTCCCTCCGAAGGGCACTACCTCAGACTCAATTACTAAGGGGAAACGACTTTAAAACCAAAGAGAAAAGCTACACCCGTAAAATATTATTTCGTAAACAGCAGACATGTGTTGGATAGGTGTTTGTCTTCTTTGGAAAAGGGATAATGATTCTAATAAACAGCTATATCTCCTAAGGTGTTTTCCTAACGCAAAACTGCAAATTTTCTGCTTCAGCCGGTCCAGACTAATGATCTTTAATGGAAATTTTCTTCTTCTATGCTGAAGATAATGTAACAGTGTAATTATAAATGCGTTTTAATATACGTATAATACATGCTTAATTACATGGAGTTTGTAGCTCTCTAAAAAAGAAAAAAGGATAACTGGTTTCTCTAATAGTCTAAAAAAATTGACTTTTTGGACTCAGTGAAAGCCATTAGTGTAGGATATTTATCATTTCGTTGATCGTAAGCTTTTTTGAGCTACTTTCCGACAGATACTTCTCCTATCGTCAAGCAGAAAAGCCATTTCCATCAGTATAATATTTGGGTTTTAACAAAAAGACATTACTTTTTTCAATGACTTTTAACTCCAGCTATTGTCCTCGAAAGTAAAAGGAATTAGAATTTTAGCAGGCTCGGTAGGCCAAGCAATGTTGTGGTAATATCAAACTTAGACAAAGAAATTGTTTTTTCAACCAGAATTATTTATCTATTGGATGTAGGATAAACTTAGAGTAAAAAGAACATAACATAATTACCATGCTGTTCACCAATATTGTTATCTTATATTTTAGACCTATTCAATAGGTTAGACTTAAATTTGGACCACAAGAAAAGTAAATTTGATCTACTTGTAATACTTTTCTTTAAGTATTTCACACCAAGCAAGGTTTGAAGCCACTCAGGTGCTGAGGGTTATTTTTCTTATTCGAGATTTTTACTCCCACCACATTTTTAATCTTTTTAATTCATTGATTTCTTCTTTCTCCCAATTCTATCTCAAAAACTATGTAAAAATGTAATAGTGCCACTTATAACCGAGAAAAAAATTGAGCACGATACTTCCAGAGTAGTGGCCGGTACTTGAGCCTCGAATCTCTTTCATAGTCGATTTAACCACTCTGTCAGTACTGCATTTAAAATGAAGATAAACCTAGGTACCTACAAAAGGACACCTGATCCAATTATACTTTGAGAAATAATCAATTTGCTGTAATTTTGCTAGGGAAAATAATCGTTTTTTGTTTTCTTAGCAATTGGAATTGATGCTTCTTAATTAGACTTCTTCATAGTTCTCATAAAATATACCAAGGATATATTCTTGTTTAAATTTTTCTCTCGCTACCTTTCATCATAGAAGCACCTGTCTAAGAAAATTTAATTGGATCATGGACAAGTATCCAGATGCCTGTTCAAGTCCCGAAAAGAGTCTAATCATACAATTCCAGCTTTGCTCACTAGGAAAACTTTATTTCGAAACTCTTAATAATTATACAAATGTTCCAGCCCAGTGTCATTATCAATTCTAGCCCAGTGTCATTATCTATTACAATCAAATATTAAAAAATAGGACAGTGAAATTCCAAAAAGCAATACTGAAAATAAGACCCTTTTAGAGATCAAGTATGGTCTAAACTGAAAATTGTCAAGCAATCAATGTTTAACTGGCTGTGTTCCATGAAATCCAATCTTTTTTTATCTTTATTGGATTTTACTTATCCTCGATTAATCTCAAAGTCACAGGAAAGTATATAATTTGAAAATGCAGGTCAAAGTCGTTCAAGTATACCCCCACTGTTTTTAGATTTTATCTTTTTATCTGTGGATCGCCTGCTTTACCTTGGATGCTTTGTTTAATTGACCTGACTATTTCCTAATTCCACTACGTTTTCCATATTTCACTTCTTAATTTGACTGCGCAGTTGTGAAAATAGATACATTCATTTTCCAATTAAATCAACGTACTTTTAAAAGTTAATTTTAAAGGGATAGTCGACCACTTCCCAAAAAATTACAATTGGTGCGTGTTTGGAATATTGATCTATTCTTGTAAATAATTTTACAGCAGTTTAGAAGACATATACAATTATTGGTTTTATTTGAAGTTCAAATAGAAGTAATAGTAGAAGTAATTCACGTGAAATCAATAAATTACCGGGAAAATTTTAATTTGATACCGTCGTTTTTAAGCAGTGTAACCTTACTTCTATCAAATATGAAATTATTTATTACAAAACTACATTAAGACACTGTGAAAAAATAATATACTTATGTTTATATTTATAAAAAAATTAAGAGGATCATTTTCTCTGCCTTTGTACTTTGGATTGGTTTCTATTTTCTAAAAAACTGCTCTAATAATTTCTTTAAGGTATGGATAATTCAGTACAATTTGCTAATCCTACCATCGATGCAGATGCAGACAGATTTTTTATTCTTGATTCCAAATCTTGCTTTTAGCTTGCTTTTTTACTTTCTATTTTGATTTTAGCTTTTCACTTAATCAGGTAATATACTGATAAAAAAATTACTTTAGATATTTCTAATGAGTTTTTACCTGTACAAATGTACAAATGTAATATAATTAATTTTACTTAGATCGATGAACACAGAAAACAAGTAGAGATTATGATACTGATATAAAAAATTATAAAAAATTTTGTTAACACTTTTAGTGCATTCTAATCGAATTTGGAGCTGGTTTTACCTACGTTCAAGGTTTACAATTACGATGACATTTAAGACAGTATAACTTCACACCTTAAAGAAAAAAAAAGAAAGTTTTGAAAACATTTCTGGTTTTCTTTTTTGGTTATTTGGCAAGAAAAATAGGACCCCTTCTAACTGACTTTTGGTCACCAACGAAAATATTTTTCTCTTCTTTAAACATACAAACGTACATAACCAAGAAAAAATTGCTGCAAAGTTATATACAAAGCGAGTAAAAAGTGTTTTGTTTTTGCTAAGAATTACCATTATCTAAAAAGGCTAGGAATCAAACCGTTATTCTACCTGCCATAACTCCTTAATTGACACAGTGCTAGGCTATAGGTGACAGCCATGTTTTTTCTCTTTTTAAATGAATAGAAGTACCTAAGTACATATTGAGAAGTGTTTACAATCACTTCTGTTCCTAGTTTTTTTCCACATCCACTTGAGCTATTGTATTTTTTCCCACTAAACATTACAGCCCTATATCTTAGTTTTTCATTTTTATAAGTCTCTTTCATAATTTTAGGATGCAAGCTCCATATTCCTTATTTTTAATAAACTCTGGTTAATAGACATTGAAACTTTATAATGTCACAAGTCTTAAGTTTCTAGTAGCGGGAAGATGATAAATGTATCACATAAAACGTAGCTCACAAGATGCATACAACTTATGATGTGATGTAGTTCCGATAGTAATGGCACTGAGTCCATAAAGTTAAAAATTTAAAAACCCTGATCAACTTTAAAACAATTTGTATTTTTGAATTTTTATTCAGCTTTTAGCTGATAAGATAAAACAGTATTATCTTTATCAGATCCAACAAATTCTTCTGATCATCAAATAGATAACGGTATTGTTATTACTTAAATTCTTAACACATATTTACTCCAGCCTTCTAAACAGAACAATGTACAACTAATATGTAAAAATATTAAAATTCCTAAAAGTACATTCCTTTCCTTACCTTTCACCAAAAATGCTTATCTTACTTCTTGACGTGTAAGGACATTTATTTTGTTTCGCGACAAATTAAGATACCAAAGAAGCTGTTTTTTAACGTTAAAATACAACTATTGAAGCATTGCATGTGTTTGGCATGACTAAATGGAATATTTAGACTATTTAACGTCGATTGTGTCAAGATAGCATTAGAATTCTATGCAACTTTGCTACAAGAAGATTTGTTTTCGTGGCTTCAGAACATTCTCTGGCATATTGGAAGTATTTGTGTTTTCAAGACATAAGCTTAAATTTTTAGATTGTGTCCATAAACTGGTGTCTCTTGGTTGCAGTGATAATGAATGTGACAATAAAAGTAGTGGTGTTGAAGGTTGTCTTGTGGAACGCTGTAATTAAACAGTGAAAAATGAGTTGAAGAAGAACTCTAAAAACCAATATCTCCTGTCATTACTTCGTACCTTTTGGGTTTCAAAGCAACATATTAACTTCCTTTTTACTTGAATAAGTTTTGCTTATGTCTTTTTTTGCAAATAAAGATATTTCTCTTAAAAGATCTTAATAGTTAATAAGAAAATGGGACTATTGATTTGAAATTTGATACAAAACCTTAAAAATGGAAACAACATTTCGCTTGAATTCATGGTTTTTACAAAAGCTTGCTTACGTGAAAGATATTCTACTAGAGGCAGAAAGGAACTAAAAGTTCCTTCTACCAAATATATAAATGCCAAATTTAATCTGATGATGTTCAGACAACTAACTAATAACATCTCTGATAAACATTTTCTTAAGATAAACCACAAGCTAAGAAATTATAATGTTTTTTTTAGATTTAACAAATATACACGTTTGTTAGGCCAGGCTTTACATTTCGGTGCCTTACTCTTAAGGTACTTCTGCCTTGATTAATTTTGGATATAAAGTTTAAATCATTTTGACATAAAACTATTTACTTGACTGTTTTTTAATCAATGTAACATCTAATTCGATTCTTGCTCTTGTCAATATTTTTAAATCTCAAAATTACCACAAATGTTTAAGCAACACTGACTGTTATTGCTGAATTCTGATAAAGATTATTATATTTCCCGGGTTACTTACTTTTGAAAACATAAATATTTTAAGATTGATATCATTATTACCATTATAGCTATCAGCACTGTTATTACCTATACTTTGTTAATGTAAATTACTGGCGATTAAAAAAATTCTCATGAAGCTTTCAGAATAATAATTCATTTCTAAATTTGAAGTAAACCAATAATTTGTCTCGGTTCAGCTGCAACAGGTCTTACCTGGATACTAAAACTCTCCTGTATTCTTCATTAATTTTTAAAAGAACTTACTTATATATATATTCCATATTGATAAAACAGACAAAACAAAAAAGCAGATTTGCGATAATATAGAATCGTAAAAGTATATTATCAAAATAAGAGAAAGTTACCTTTTATTCACAAATGTATGCTTTGATGAGACTGACTGCTTCTTATCCTATGAAGAGAGTTTTCTGAAAATGTACTGAGGCACAGCCGTTTTATAGGAGTAAATTGGTCTGATAATTGCACATCTGCCTCTAGTAACTAATCTGTAACGTCCCGATTATGTCAAGAGCTATTTATTATTTCACACAAGTGTTTATTTACATGGATTGAACAAACATGGATTCATAGGTGAAAGAGGTTTGCCAATATTTTCAAACACTTGACCTGTTTTATTATTTTCTTCTGAACCGCTACTTAATAATGATATATGAAAAAATGCCTAGGGTACTACACAACGGATATTGATGTTTTTTTCAATGTATGTGTATAGACTTTATTTGACATAGTTTTACACAACCGGCATTACTGACTTTATAGTCGGTAACATTTCTTTGACATTTTGAAGAAGAGATTTATTAACTTGCATACTTTTCATAGTCGGTGTGAACGGCTTTTTCATAAAATTCCACGAGTGGAAAAGAGAATTAGTAAATGATATTGACTTTAAAGGTCATTTTCGGTAACGAAATAACTACAATAGCTCTCAGGTTATCTAGTTTTAGATTCCGCATTATATACTCAATACAATCTTTATAAATGTGCTTTTTAGCTTTCAATATACGTGATACATACCGATGGTCTCCTTGAATCTGACATAAACAACTATTTAGAACACATTTTGAGTGAAAAGTTAACGCTTAATGTTAAATCTGACTTTCAGAATTGATACCTGTTTTCCCTAGTTAGTTTGTCTTAAGAGGCTAGCTGTCTTATGCTGACCAGCCTATGTCGGATACCAATATATTTATAATTTATTACACTAATTGTAAAGATTTTTAAAAAGGCTGGAAAAGAATTTTCTAAATTTTTGTCCCTTAAAAATCAGAAAATCTATGTATCGTACTTTTGTTTTATTTAATCTTTCAAAGAAGCTTCAATTCTGTAGCGTGCAGAGTTAGCTTTATGAAAATGTTCTAATACCCAGGACAAAAGGTAACTGAATAGATAGCTATTATCCCAAATGTCAATCCTAAAAAAATACCATTGACTACTTTAAATCGGAGCAAAACAATTTTTTTGCCAAATATACGTTTTAATATCATCAATATTCAGACACTTTTCGGTGGTAGAGCACAATTAGTGCTCAAAATTAAAAATCACAATTTCTTTGGAAAAACAATTGGCAATGATTTAAAAAAAATTGGGGTTTTTTACAAAGGATATACTACAATGTTTCTAGATATTAAAGGGACTACCTTAATGACAGAGACATCCCGTGGCACAATTCCTTCTCAGACATTTTGCCAAGACAGTAGATTTTCTTCCTCGAGTCTTTAAGAAATTCAATTAGCCAACTTCATTGGTAATATCAGTTGACAGTGAGTGTTATAGGTCAGGTACATATTGGCAAAATTAAGTTTAAAAATATTTTCCAAATTTAAATGTTTCTTGACCTTTAAAAGAGGAATCAGGATAGGATATCTATTTTACTGTTATTAGCAAAGCTATTTGAACTTCAAATTGTAACATTCGTCTTACGCAGGGGTTCTAAATAACAAATTGAAAGTCAGCAGGGCAGTTTTATGACCCCTTGTCCAAAGAGTGCACGTTGTTTTTATTAAAACATTATTTATTGTTTTAACATTTACCCCGATGTGGGTTCAAAATGTTTGTAAACAGCAATACCAAAGATAGATTTTTCTCCATAAAAATCAATGTGTAAATAAGAAGAGGACATTGAGTGATACTATAAGAGTGGCACAATCATATAGGAATACGTTATTTGACTGGAGAGAACGAACTTTGTCACTCAACGAGATTTGAAATCTTGGAGTAAAAATTGAATTTTTATAATTTACTTGTAGAAATCTCTGATGCGTAGGTGCGTTTTAATTTTAGGCATGATTATAATCAAGTCATTATTTATTTTGTGAAAATCAACCTGCGGCGCTGACTGTTAAAAGAAGTTTTTACTACTCCTTAAGATGCAAAAGACAATAACAGAAATTAAGTTTTGATTAAATTTCTTTGCTTTTTAGGCTTATCTAAATTTAATTTAATGCTTTTTCTTGATGTGTGAAACACATTATTTCTTTTCCTATGGTTCTTCAGTTACTGATCATGCAAATGTTGAAAGGCTTCATTATGCACGCTTATATTTTTCATTTTCTCTAGGAAGCTACGGTTTTTCATGTAAGCAAGCCTTTGATAAAGTAATCAAAAAAGAGATTATGTTTTGAAATTCTGATTAATTTGTTTATTTTTCTAATTTCTTAAACAAAAAGTCGTTTTAAAGATAACTTATATGACCAAAGTTGCCCATCATCTCTTGACCACTGCTGCATTGCACGCAATTTTCTTATAAGATTTTTTTAAAGTACTCAATAAAAACTGCTCCCTTATTTACCATTGAGATAGAAAATATAAAGCTACAAAGAGACATAAATGTAACAAGGTTATATTTGACGCCCTGAACGGTATCATGTCCACATTATTAACATATTATTACAGCAAAGACCAGTGACGACAGGACGTGTGTACATCTATTGAATACATTTTAAAAGTGCAGTTAAAATTCAAATTTTCTCTTGGATATTTTTTCAGTTAAAAATAGAACTGGCTTGAAATGAATTAGCTGCATTGATTTTGATCCGTATTTATGTTAGGTAAATAAGTAATTGATTGCATTGGCTAAAATTGTATTTGTTATCAAGCTTATGTCGACAAAATTTCCTGACCATAAATGATATTATCTAAAGGAAGCATGCGCGTAACTTAAGTAGATTATGATTTGGTGCTGTGTTGGTTCTCCGTTTTCAAATTGAAAATCAATAATTCCTGCTTAACAATCTGTAAGGATCCATTTCATTTTTTATATATGTTATCCCTTAAGATGCTGTACGTCTTTTGAGTTAGTTTTGCACCGTATGCGACTTATGCACCATTTGTAAAAACTGAATTAGCCCTTGTAAATGACCTCCATTTTGTTTCAGTAATTAATGTAGTTTTCATGCTCGTTTTTCTATCTGAAAATAGGAGAAACCGAAGGTTTTTCTTTATAATAGTTTGTATACTATACTATTCAATTGTAATTCAATAACATCATTTCATAGCAATGAAATGATGTTATTTCTTCATTTTAAATTTCTATAAATTTCTTCATTTATATGTTCCCCTTTCTTTCACTTAATTTTTTTTCTGGACTCATGAATTCAAAATAAGCAACTATTAGAAAAAAATAACATTTAAGAAGGATAAATATAAAAGTTTTGAAATTTACGTAAATCCTCTTGACAAAAAATATTTAAATGTAATAAAACAGCTATTTTACTACACCCCTGAGATCGATAATGTTGTAACCTTTGAAGAGCCATATTCTTCTTCTTCTGAGTTCCTTATCCTTTCAGGACGTTGGAGATCATGGTCTTCCATCTATTTCTCTCTTTTGTCAGTGCTAAAATTTCACAATCACTCCTCTTGAACTGGAGATCCTTGTTCAAGCTGGTAATGAATTTCAGTCTCTGTCTTCCTCTACTTTTCTTTCCTTCAATCTTCCCTGTTAACACCAAGTTTTCCATTCCTTCACATCTCATTGCATGACCCAGAAACTGCAATTGTCTTTTTCTAATTACCTTCATCAACTTTCTTTTCATTCCTGCTCTCTCTA
>RDPX01000111.1:1400102-1410384 GCA_003991215.1 Morbakka virulenta | reverse complement strand
TTTTGTCAGTGCTAAAATTTCACAATCACTCCTCTTGAACTGGAGATCCTTGTTCAAGCTGGTAATGAATTTCAGTCTCTGTCTTCCTCTACTTTTCTTTCCTTCAATCTTCCCTGTTAACACCAAGTTTTCCATTCCTTCACATCTCATTGCATGACCCAGAAACTGCAATTGTCTTTTTCTAATTACCTTCATCAACTTTCTTTTCATTCCTGCTCTCTCTAATACCACTTCATTGCTCACTTTGTCAGTCCAAGATATTCTAAGAATTCTTCTCAGGAACCACATTTCCACTGCTTCTATTCGTTTCTTCATGCTTTCATTGATGGTCCAAGCATCACACCCATAAAGAAAAACAGACCACACATAACATTCTAGGACACGAAGAGCCATATAGGTTTGTGAAACAAACAGTTAATTAAACATGCTCTTCTACTTTCATACCATGTTGTGTAGGAGGAGTTTCCAAGCTACGTATTTGAAGTAAGAGGAGCTCTAGTTTTTGTATTGAAAAAGCCCTGAACTACTATGGGGTTCAAGCAGGTGGTAAAATTGTTTAATTTTTATCTTAATTAGAAAATTCATGTAACCCTAATCCTAACCATAACCATGTTTCTGTATTGAGAATCAGAACGAAATACCAAAAGAAGGAAAGTGTTAGCAGCTAAATTTCTCATAGTCTAGTTCTTAATAAAAAGAGTCTTTGCAATATGAGCTTACTGTATTGATGCATTTTTCATTTATCCAAACTATGTTGTATACTGGAACATATGTACATATATTTATACATTTCTATTAGGTCTAGTTCTAGTTCTAGTTCTAGTTCTAGTTCTAGTTCTAGTTCTAGTTCTAGTTCTAGTTCTAGTTCTAGTTCTAGTTCTAGTTCTAGTTCTAGTTCTAGTTCTAGTTCTAGTTCTAGTTCTAATTCTGGGTCTAGGTCTAGGTCTAGGTCAAGTCTAGTTCTTAATAAAAAGAGTCTTTGCAATATGAGGTTACTGTATTGAAGCATTTTTCATTTATCAAACTTTGTTGTATACTGGAACATGTGTACATATATTTATACATTTCTATTAGCTCTAGTTCTAGTTCTAGGTCTGGGTCTGGATCTAGGTCAAGGTCTAGTCTAGTTTTTAATAAAAAGAGTCTTTGCAATATGAGCTTACAGTATTAATGCATTTTTCATTTATCAAACTATGTTGTATACTAAAACATGTGTACATATATTTATACATTTCTATTAGGTCCAGTTTTAGTTCTAGTTCTAGTTCTAATTCTAATTCTGGGTCTAGGTCTAGGTCTAGGTCTAGTCTAGTTCTTAATAAAAAGAGTCTTTGCAATATGAGGTTACTGTATTGATGCATTTTTCATTTATCAAACTATGTTGTATACTGGAACATATGTACATATATTTATACATTTCTATTAGTTCTAGTTCTAGTTCTAGTTCTAGTTCTAGTTCTAGTTCTAGTTCTAGTTCTAGTTCTAGTTCTAGTTCTAGTTCTAATTCTGGGTCTAGGTCTAGGTCTAGGTCAAGTCTAGTTCTTAATAAAAAGAGTCTTTGCAATATGAGGTTACTGTATTGAAGCATTTTTCATTTATCAAACTTTGTTGTATACTGGAACATGTGTACATATATTTATACATTTCTATTAGCTCTAGTTCTAGTTCTAGGTCTGGGTCTGGATCTAGATCAATGTCTAGTCTAGTTTTTAATAAAAAGAGTCTTTGCAATATGAGCTTACAGTATTAATGCATTTTTCATTTATCAAACTATGTTGTATACTAAAACATGTGTACATATATTTATACATTTCTATTAGGTCCAGTTCTAGTTCTAGTTCTAGTTCTAATTCTAATTCTGGGTCTAGGTCTAGGTCTAGGTCTAGTCTAGTTCTTAATAAAAAGAGTCTTTGCAATATGAGGTTACTGTATTGATGCATTTTTCATTTATCAAACTTTGTTGTATACTGGAACATGTGTACATATATTTATACATTTCTATTAGACTGTTGTGATAATAACACAAACAATTCATTCCTCTATATTGTTTTCTTTCGCTGGATTCAGTTTGTACTAATGCACCTACTAATTTCATTTCCATACCTTTCTGACTATGCTGTTTCCTAAGAAAACAAAAGGTAAACAGAGACTTTACTTGTACAGATCTCTGATCGCTATTACTTTCTAAAGGGTCCTGTAACTATGCGACAGGACCCTTTAGAACGTAATAGCGATAGCAAATTAATAATCAAAAAATAAAACCCACAAGGTCAAACAATGCACCCTCGTTCATTTTTGTCCTTTTTTTCACCTGTTTTGAATTCCTATCACAGATCTTTAAAATCTTGGTCTTTTTATACTACTCATGTCCAATAGGAAATATTGCTCCAGGAAAGGGAGAGCGTGAGCATGCGTCTGTTTATCTGTCTAAAAGAACAACGGTGATTGGTCTAGAGTATTGTCGAGTACATCTGAGGTCAGTCTTCTCATTGACTGTCAGTAGGCTTGAGGAGCCTCAGGTAGTAGTGGACAAGTTTGTTCTCATTTATAAAAACAAATACTTAAAAATTCCAACAAACACGGAAATTGAAAAAATCTACTACATTGATTTATGTATTTATATATATATATATATATATATATATTATATGTATCTGTTATGCAAATTCCCGTTACCATTGTCTTTTATGTTATCTCTAGATGTTTTTTAAATTATTTAATATTATGTATTTCTAATAATAAATTGTTTAAGAACCTACTCCTATTTTTCTGAGTTTAGAAATTTTATCACTCAGGACGAAATCAGCCAATTAAAACATATCGGGAAGGAGCTACTTGGTAATCAGCATAGATAAAACGTGAAGCGTAAAGTTTAGTTTTTGGATAGTTATAAAGTATTAGTAACAATGAATTTGTAAGGCTTTTGTCCCCTTTTGTTTTAATCATATTTTTTTTAGATTTCCTATGAAAAAAGCCACCACTCTCTTTTGCCATTTTCCCCTTCTTTATCACAGCTGAAATCTGGTTCAATTTGGTCGGGAGATCTTTTTGTGGTTTTGGTTGATGATGTTAAAAAGGAAAGAATGAGAAGATACACCAGAAGGATAAACATTAATGAAGAAACTGAAAAAAATGTTGAAGGTAGGCCTTTACCTTTTCCAATCTGCTGTCTTGAACAAGGTAACGTCATATAATCTTTTTTCTGGAAGACGGAAATTTTGAAAACTGAATCTGAATTACCTCTAACTCTCTTAGATGGAACCAAATCCAGCCCCCTCAATTACTCAAAACTCTTTTATTCCAAGATTTGGCTGTAGCATAGTATCTGTCAGTAATAGATACTAAGCTACAGCCAAATTTCAGAATGAAAGAGTTTGGAATAATTGAGAGGATTGGATTTGCTGAGCATGAATTACAGACAAAAGACAACTGGTTCCTTTTTCAGGTTTTCTCAGTACATTTGCCCTAATTTTTTCAAGAATGGTAAACCCTCTCTCAATGAAGTATAGTTGAAGGCATTAGACTCTGTTCTTATTTCTGTGCTTGTCTTCTTTATTTTTTCTGGTTTAGTAAAGCTAAGGTAAGGAAAGGTAAGCTAAGGTAACAGTATATTTTTATTTTATATTCAGTATTAAAATAATGCAAATTTTAAAAAAAACAACATCATCTTTATAAGAAAACAGCTGGTATAAGTTTATTCTCTTTTATTCTGCACTCTGCAACAAATTGCCGTTAATGATACACTATACAATATTTATATTCTAAAGTAAAAACTACTGTGAAATTCTTGAAATGATAGAAACAATGCCTTAAGTAAATGGTGAACAAGCACCAGCATTGCGTTTACTATATTTACATAGGTTTTAGCTTTAGAAAACACTTTTCTTGCTACGTTAGTCCACCTTTTTTGTGTAGAGCAAAGCTAATTAAGACATTTCCTTTTTCTGATTAAGGTCCTTTTGTCTGAATACGTCCTTTATCACATCAAGAAGGGGCAATTAAATATGGTGTCAACTATGAAGGAAAAACAAAAAGGACTTGCTAATTTCCATTGACACTATGTTTCACACATAGATGGGGCATTTGTAAGATGTATTGTAAACTAAACTATGCACTGCAATACCTTTACTACAACTCTTATAATTTACCTTCTGGCAAGTTAAGGTTTATACTAATTCGTGCTGAAAAGACAAAAGCAGCATAATTAACTGGTGTCGCGCAATAGCAACAGCCTTTGAGAAATGTTTTGATATCCAATGGAGACATGCGGTGACATGAAACACTCACACAAAGCAAAAAAATGTTAGAATTTAGAGTAAAACAAAGCTTCTGCTATGTCAGAAATACGAGTGTTAGGGGAAGATGAAGTAGTTAAAGCCACAAATGTTTCTTTAAAACCAGCTGCCAAACCAAATTGACGCCTATCCCACCTGAAGAAACAATAACATCAAATAGGGTTCAGGCTAAATTACAAATCATGGTTTAATAGAACATACAGACTACGAAATTTGTTCCTTAAAGTCTATGTTAGCAAATTTAATGATGTGAAGAGAGATACAGTGAAATAACAGGCAGACATTTTCCACTGTTTAAAATATAAAAATTAAATTGAAAATACCTTTTTTGAAATAGCAACTCGAAATTCCATTGGCATTCATTCATTGCATAGATTTTGATCACTAGTCAATTATTGCTTATATTAGATTCTTGATTTCTTCTACTCGTGCAGTTCTCCCTAGCCCCACATTGTACTATCCTTTCATTCAATTACCTGTTTGGTTTTATTTATTCTATTTATTTCGTTTATTTTTTTTATTTTGAAAACTGTTACTTTTTTCTGTTTCATAGCACATTTTTCATTTTAATTTACCCATATAAACCAAAGTTGAATTGTCAATTTATACGTGATGAAAAGCATGCTTTTGTGTAGTTGCAGGTAGTAAGCCAGGAGTCTACCAGACCATTTTTTCTGATATCTGGATTGTTGGTGAGTATGAAAATCAGAGAAACCACCTATTTTCTTGGTCTTTAGAATCTAGAGTTAGATTATTATTATTTTTATTATCCTTATTTTCATAGCTTTTGCTCTGGCTGTTGTTATCGCCGTTTACTTCTGTTAGGTGAGTCATAAATGACCAAGGGCGAGCAAAGATTCTTTGACTTCACATTTCAAACACCTTCCTGAGTATCCTTGCAGTTCCTAGAAGAGCCGTTTTCTGCATTACACCTATCTCGTATGTTATTCAAATCTTTTGAACCCTCGGGAAATACTCCCTAAAGCATCTATAACCAAAGGGACAACTTTTATCGATTTCAATTCCCACAGTCTTTCAATTTCTCTCTTTAGATCTTGGAACTTTTCTACTTTTTCCCTTTCTTTCTCTTCAACTCCTCCATCTTGGGTATAGCAATATCACTTGGACATCTCTACAGTTCCAGATCTTTTTAATTTCCCACTTTAAATCCTGCTAGCGATTTATTTTCTCCCTTTCCTTCACGATGACACGAGTGCTAAAAGGACATGACACATCTATAATCTTACATTCCTTGATTCTTTTTCTAACACGACTATATCTGGTTTTAAATGTTCGAGTGGCTTTTCAGTTTTTATTTTCAGGTTCCACAGTACCTTAATCTTCTCATCCTCAACAAACATTTCTGGTCGGTGATTATACCCTTCTCAGCATGTTCAAGATTATAGTTTTTGCATATCTGCCAATGAATCGCTTGAGCAACTTTGTCATGTCGCCACTATTTGTACTGTTTTTGTGCAAGATTTTTGCACTCTGAGACAATATGAGAAACAGTTTCTTCAGGCTCGCCGCAGATTCTACAATTCACAGAAATATCTTCCTTATAGATTCGGTGCCTTATTGATGTTATTCTAGGCGCCTATTCTTGGGCTGCCATTATGGTACCCTCGGTGGCTATTTTCAGGTCTCCTTTCTTTAACCAGTCCCAGCTTATAGCGTCCCTAAATTGGGTATTATCGAAAAACACACTATATAGCTTTTTCTCTTTCTAGTTGTTTTTCCGCTTTTCCATGGTGGTTTCTTTCTCTACTCCTGGATCAATTATCGATTCTCTCTGTATTTCTTTAAGTATAACTTCCTGACTGTTATGTACATACTCGTACAGGCAGTTTTTCTCAATATGGACCCAATCTTCCACACTGATCAAGCCTCTACCTCCTTCTGCTCTCTTGATGTATAAGCGGTCTACATCACATTATGCATTGTTAGCAACTTGCGTGTTTTACGATCTAGTTCTTTTATTTCATTTACTCGCCACACTAAGATACCTGCAGTGTATCTTACAATGGAAACTGCACGAAAGTTTATTGCCGTAATAACATTTCGGCTATTCAATTTAGATTTTAAGATCTTTTTAACTCTTCTCAGATATTTCACTTCACTTTACTTTTTACGGAACTCGAAACCGGCTTTAACTTTACGTAATATAAGAGTTAGTGGTATTAGACAGATAACAAAATGAAGTGAGGATAAACTATCTCCCTGAAAGATACCACGTTTTATTTTCCCTTTTCCGAGTGACTTTCCACCAGATGTCAATTCTGTTTCCCAATGGTTCATACTTCTAAGTAAAACTTCTTTAATGTTATTTGCAACTTTGAAGAGCTCGAGGCATTTAATAGTCCACGAATGTGGAACCATATCAAACGTCTTCTTGCAGTCAGTCCAACCCATCGCTNATGGACCCAATCTTCCACACTGATCAAGCCTCTACCTCCTTCTGCTCTCTTGATGTATAAGCGGTCTACATCACATTATGCATTGTTAGCAACTTGCGTGTTTTACGATCTAGTTCTTTTATTTCATTTACTCGCCACACTAAGATACCTGCAGTGTATCTTACAATGGAAACTGCACGAAAGTTTATTGCCGTAATAACATTTCGGCTATTCAATTTAGATTTTAAGATCTTTTTAACTCTTCTCAGATATTTCACTTCACTTTACTTTTCATCGCTCCATCCTTGATGGTATCTGCTTCAAGGATTCCTAGATACTTGTACCCATTTTCAAGATCGATTTCCTTGATCGTCTCACCTGAATTTCTATCCCTTCACTTTTGACATGCTTTCCTTTCTTCATCACTAAAACGCCACATTTATTGATACCAAAATCTATTCTTATATCATCACTAAAGATTCTGACCGAGTTCATAAGAGTTTCGAGTTGTTTTTCTGTTTTGCCGAAAAACTTTAAGTCATCCATATACAGTAAATGATTAATAGTTGGTCCTGATTTACGGAACTCGAAACCGGCTTTAACTTTACGTAATATAAGGGTTAGTGGTATTAGACAGATAACAAAATGAAGTGAGGATAAACTATCTCCCTGAAAGATACCACGTTTTATTTTCCCTTTTCCGAGTGACTTTCCACCAGATGTCAATTCTGTTTCCCAATGGTTCATACTTCTAAGTAAAACTTCTTTAATGTTATTTGCAACTTTGAAGAGCTCGAGGCATTTAATAGTCCACGAATGTGGAACCATATCAAACGTCTTCTTGCAGTCAATCCAACCCATCGCTAGACCGACCATTCTTCTCTTGCAACTCTTTATTATGGCCTTATTGATGAGCAATTGATCTTTTGTTCCTCTTGATTTCTTTTTACAAACTCTTTGTTCCTCGGGCAAAAGACCATTTTGTTCCAAATACTTGTAGATTTCTTCAGAACGGATGCTGGTAAATAGCTTCCACATTAACGCAAGGCAGGTTATGGGTCTGTAGTTGGTTACTTCATTACCTTTAGATTTATCTTTTGTTATGAGTACTGTTCTCCCCTTTGTAAGTCAAGGTGCGACAACACCGCTCATTAGGCAATCATTGTACATTGCTTCCATGCGCAGCGATTTCAAATTCTTCAACCAGTAACCTTGCACGCCATCTGACCCTGGCGATTTCCAGTTTGTGACTTTTTTAGCTTGTATTTTCAACATCTCAGTTGTTATGTCTGGCTGCTTATTTGTGTTATCGTCTACCTTTTTCTCAACATTCTTACCCCATTCAGCATTATCGTTATGCTTCACATCCTGTTCCCAGATTTTCCTCCAAAAAGGGTTAGTAGATTCTTTATCAGGTGTCTCACCATTCCCTCTTTCTATGCCTTCCAATTTCTCAAACAGTCTTTTCTGATTATTTTGGAATCGTCTATTTTGTTGGAACTGCTCATTCCAATCGTCGTATTTCTTAATCTTCTCTTTTTTTGATAAAACTCTTTATTTTAGTTCTTCAATGACTGCTTTTATACCTTTTCTTTTAACATTATACGTTAAGTAAAGTCTATGTTTCATACCTTCATTTCTCATACTGTCATTTTTCAAACCCTTAAGTTTTCCTATTTCTCTTCTCAGATCTGTAATCTGTTTAGTTAGACGTTTCTTCCACCATGGTTCTTTTTTTTCTCTGGGTTCACTTTTCTTTACACCAAGTAGTTTACTAACTACACATCCTGTAGCCTTTAAGATTTGATTACACTGGAGGAGGTCATTTACATCCAAGTAAGAAATGACTTTATCAACCTCTGCTGTCATTTCTCTAAGTTTCTTCCTGTCAACGAATCTCAAATTTGGTGGGTCTTCTACCTCCTCTTCTCTCAGTTCCTCCTATATCAATCGCAGAACCTTTATATCATCATCTCCTAAACCGTCTCCTTTCATTCTACCATCAACATTTTTCACCACGTTTACATCTGTATTACTTTCTATGACCTCATCAGTATCATCTCTATTTTCAATCATAGTAGTATTTTCCTCAGCTGCGTTTCCTTCCAGATTACGGTCATGTTGTTCGAGCTCAATATTAGTCTGTCTTTTAATTTCCTCAAGTTCAATCTCAGACAACCAGTCGTTAGTTCTAAGCACTCTCGCTTGCCCTGCTAGCGTCTGCTCAGACAACTCAAACAAACCTTCTTCTTTCCAGATCTTAAGCATCCTTTGCCTGTAACCTCTAAGATTAGGATTACTTTTGAAAAAACACTTTATGATAATTTTGTTCATTTCCTTAGTCCAAGTTGTCCTTTGCTTTGTGTTACGAGGATTTCGTTGGATAATGACCTGAGAAGCTTCGTTCCTTCCCTACCGGACGAGGAACCTTCACAGAAAGTTCCGACCCCATTCAAGTCGTTAATGTTTTGATTAGTTTCAGCACTCATATTTGCATATATGGAATGGTTTGTGTAAGGTTTTCCTTCCCTAGTATTTTTATTGAGTCACCATCTTTAGGAGAGTTGCTAACCAAAGCTAGAGACCCAATCCTGACCATGAGACTCGGTTACACCCCACCAGACGTCAGCCTGGGATTTACAACCGCGGTTGGTTTGTTCTTCGGAGTTTTCCTTCTCCTAGGATGGCTGCCGACTAAGGCTGATGACTCCATCCTGGCCATAGAAAGATACAGACTGAGACAGACTGGCCCCCACCCGACGCCAACCCGGTATTTCATTGCCTCGGGGAGAGCTAGCAGGTACTACACCTTGCTCAAGGGTGACCTTACGGTAGTTGTGGTAACCGCATTCACCAATACCCAGGACAAATTATTATTATTATTATTATTATTATTATTATTATTATTATTATTATTATCATTATTTTTATTGTCATTATTAAAAGCAGTTTCCAAATAGAAATTGCTCCATTTGCTTCTTTTCTGGAAGGGCCTATTTTCCTTCTCCTGCTACATATTTCTAATGTGATTTATCTCTTTCATTTTTTTAAGTTGTTTTAATGAGCAATAATAATATACGTTGTTCCAGTTCTTGTTAACAGTGCTCATTCTTGTTTCTTGTCTCCTGACGGTTCTTACCAGGTTAAAGAACTTGGTTTGTTGCTAAGATTTAAACAATCACAACTGGAATACGTGACCAAAATTTCTCTCTGCCATATATATATCCAAACAGAAATATTGGGGTTTCTTATCTGAATAGGAGATGATACATCGTTTCTCTAACGATACTTAACCTAAATCAAATTTTTATTATTAAAAAAGCAGATAGTTATTCTTTAAGAGGCATATACTATTCATTTCAAGCCCCATTCTCCGGTCAGTATACCAGTATTTTATAACTTTCTCTCAATCATGTATGAGCTTAATGGTAAAGCAGTCGAAGGTAAAATGATCGGACGAAAATGATATCTTTTAGCAATGCTCAATGAGTTAGAAAAGGCCAAAGGTCAAAATGTCAAAGGAGCTTTAAGGAGAAGAATAGCAAAGAATAGAATGGCCTTTTCTTAATTTAACCAACTTTTCAGCAATAG
>RDPX01000111.1:1357804-1399847 GCA_003991215.1 Morbakka virulenta | reverse complement strand
TATGGAATGGTTTGTGTAAGGTTTTCCTTCCCTAGTATTTTTATTGAGTCACCATCTTTAGGAGAGTTGCTAACCAAAGCTAGAGACCCAATCCTGACCAGGAGACTCGGTTACACCCCACCAGCCGTCAGCCTGGGATTTACAACCGCGGTTGGTTTGTTCTTCGGAGTTTTCCTTCTCCTAGGATGGCTGCCGACTAAGGCTGATGACTCCATCCTGGCCATAGAAAGATACAGACTGAGACAGACTGGCCCCCACCCGACGCCAACCCGGTATTTCATTGCCTCGGGGAGAGCTAGCAGGTACTACACCTTGCTCAAGGGTGACCTTAAGGTAGTTGTGGTAACCGCATTCACCAATACCCAGGACAAATTATTATTATTATTATTATTATTATTATTATCATTATTTTTATTGTCATTATTAAAAGCAGTTTCCAAATAGAAATTGCTCCATTTGCTTCTTTTCTGGAAGGGCCTATTTTCCTTCTCCTGCTACATATTTCTAATGTGATTTATCTCTTTCATTTTTTTAAGTTGTTTTAATGAGCAATAATAATATACGTTGTTCCAGTTCTTGTTAACAGTGCTCATTCTTGTTTCTTGTCTCCTGACGGTTCTTACCAGGTTAAAGAACTTGGTTTGTTGCTAAGATTTAAACAATCACAACTGGAATACGTGACCAAAATTTCTCTCTGCCATATATATATCCAAACAGAAATATTGGGGTTTCTTATCTGAATAGGAGATGATACATCGTTTCTCTAACGATACTTAACCTAAATCAAATTTTTATTATTAAAAGAGCAGATAGTTATTCTTTAAGAGGCATATACTATTCATTTCAAGCCCCATTCTCCGGTCAGTATACCAGTATTTTATAACTTTCTCTCAATCATGTATGAGCTTAATGGTAAAGCAGTCGAAGGTAAAATGATCGGACGAAAATGATATCTTTTAGCAATGCTCAATGAGTTAGAAAAGGCCAAAGGTCAAAATGTCAAAGGAGCTTTAAGGAGAAGAATAGCAAAGAATAGAATGGCCTTTTCTTAATTTAACCAACTTTTCAGCAATAGCACACCAGAAAGATATAATCCTCTGTTCAATACATGAAACCAGAGAACACTTGTGCTAGAGGAGAAAAGTACAAGCTGATGGGATGGGACTTTTAGCTTAATTCAATGAAATTGGAACTAGAACATTTAGTTGTGAAAATTAGTAACAGAGTTACGTCTAATATTGCATGAAAGAGGCTAAGCATTATATTTAACAAAAAATTTCACGTGGTCTCACTGAATTTACTGACTAACTTCACAAAGGATGGTGCCAGACAAAATAATACGAAATCCTTCGATATCTCACTGATTCAGGTACTGTAAAATTCCGAAGAAGTATTAGAAAGACTATTTGAGGCATTAAATTAAGCTAGATAACGTTGAACAAAAGCAAATAAAATTTTATAAGAAACTGGAATTGCAGAGTCGAATACATCGAGAATTAATGAACGCTAAATAAAATTTGGATTGAGAGGGTAGAATTACTTAAGAGAAATGTATGTTAACTAGCTTGTTGCTAACAATCCTCCACAGATCTCTAAAAAGGGCTTTGGGCATGCTAAATCACTAGTGGCTAAATAGGAATTCAGATTGATTATATCGCATCTAGAAAGAGACTCAGAAATGCTTTGCAATATGTATAGCATAATCAGCACCAGATTGTAAAAATGATCACCATGCAAGAGATCTAAACGCTAAGAATTGACATGAAATAAGTCCAAAAGGAAAAAAACTCCTTAAGAAAACGTAAATATGATACAGAAAATGAAAATGTAGAGATATGTCAGTTGAATAAGAATTTTATGTACTGTTATAAGAAATTCGCTGATTAAATTATTAATCAAAAGACGAAAAGAACTAAAAAAAATCTTTACATGATAATGAGCTGAAAACAAAATATCGCTCATTCTTAAAACAAGGAGTATGTCCACAACATCATATGGTATACACGTTGGCCTTTCTCCACAATCGGAGTAAAAGGTAATTCTATTTTTATGCTTTTTCTTTCAATAAAAACTAAACAGAAAGAAAAGCAATGTTAGATAAATGCTGAAAGTGAGTATATTGTTTTGTATTTTGCGTAAAATATTCTTTAAAAAGGCAGAAATAAGATAACACAGGTCATGACAAAATGGAAGGCATAAACACTCAAGAAACCTTTTTTATTTTTCAAGAGCAAAAGTATATGGATAAACAAATTAACAAAACGAAAAGGCTAGTTAATGATGAAATATTAATTAATGATTGTCCTAGTCAAATTTACCTAGTACAAGCTCAAGAAGAAACACAATAGTTTAAGTATATAGACATTTTGTTTAATAATTTACATAGCTTGACTATCATGAAAAAATGACCGCGTCACTTCTTTCGTATTCAAATTTCACACCTATAATGGCGGCAAGTAACGTCAAAAGGCATTCATTCTTTTTACTTGCCAGAAATCCTGTTTGGATTTCTGGCAAGTAAAAAAGGCACCTTAATAAACACTAAATGAGGAAAATAATAGAAATTGCTGCGTATAAAGTTGCAATGTCTCCACAGTACGCACTCATTACCACAAACCAGAGACAACTCGAATATATATATATATATATATATATATATATATATATATATATATATATATTCTCAAAACATTTTTCGTTTAGCCAAAGGAGGTAAGGAAATATGTCGGACATCTTTAGGAATCTCTTTTATTTCCATATTTATAATAGACTAACATTGTATTACAATACCGTAATCGTTTGAATAAGCGCCCCTCTCGAATAAGTGCCCCCCCCCTTTGTTCCAGGGGAGGGCGCTTCTTCGAATTTTCGGAATTCACGGAGAAAATCGATTAAAAAATTCAATACCTTGCATGGAGGGAAGGGAACACTTGGAAAAGAAAGAATAGTACTTTTTCTTTAACAATTTTTATTCTTTTTTGCTTTTCTTATCAGGAAACTTCAATTCACCGTCCACTACCGTAATCGTTTGAATAAGCGCCCCCCTGAAAAGCATAAAAATTAAATAAGTGCCCTGAGCTTATTTGAACGATTACGGTAGGTTTGAATTTCAAAATCCATTACAAAGAAAAAAAGCTTTTTTATCACGGAAATATATTTTATCAATTCAATTTGTGGTTTCAATTGCTATGAATTTTTTAAAAGTTTAAATTTTTGCTGCATTAAAATTTATATCAAATAAGGTTTTAAATGCTGTATGTGGTGATGTTCATCTGGTTTAAGCAAACAATAACAAATGATAAAATTAGGCATATAAATGAGATAATACCTAATGAGGTTGTCAATAATTTCAAATCAAAACACATATGGAAATTAAGCGTTTCCCTGATCACTTTTATTAATACTGATACAATATTGGGACCACCTCCCATTATTTAAAAAGTTGAATACAAAATTATTCAACAGAATCGTTGTTATAAGCCCTCGACCGAAAATTTAATCCAGATTCTTCAAGAAATTATTTCTGTCAAAGGGAGTTGGATGAATCAAGTGATGTGACTTTTACCACCTTTAAGTTTTAAACAGAAAAGAAAAGCGACTTAACATCAACCTGAACAAAATGGCCACTATTCAAGGTAAACATAAATTAATAATAAAGTCTTTGAAAGTGGTATATAGGGAACTTTTTAAAATTGTTACAAAAAATTCTGTATTGCAGAAAAGTACTCCGTCGCCATTGAACCTAGAAAAACTTTAAAAGAGTACAATAATTCCAAACAACGGAGCAGTGTAACTTGCCCCCGTGTCTTTCTGGAGTGTATCGATGAAGGTTGTCTCCGGTCTGCCTCGTCCGCGGTGTCCTTGTTTAGGCTGCCATAAAACAAGTTGTTGTGTACTGAGTTCTGAATGGGGGCTAGCAGTGGCAAGCAAGTTGCATTCTGTGGAAAGCGATCTTATCAGGGACTGCTAAGAGATCAATGTAGATTTCTTTATTTGGTGTGTGGCTACTCAAGTGTACGTTTAGGGCTTTACCAAGCATTCTGGTGTATGTCCCATCAGCTATTCCTCTTGCAGTTCTGACAAGGTCAGCACTCGCCTCCATAGAGTAGGATTGATTCAATAATTGCTATTAAGAATATGATTTCAAAGAACTCCACACATAGTGGAGTTCTATATCTTAGTCATATCATTCAGGGCTTTACTTTTGCTCTTTTTTATGTTGAAGTCCTTTTCTTTTTCACCCACGACCCGATACATGGAGCCGTCCTGTCATTCTAACTCAGTGCCATCTACGATGTGTAAGGACTTAGAATGTTCTAAATTGAAAGCTGATGACTTGGTCATCTTAGCGTTTAGACCAGAGCTAATTTTATTGCACTTTCTCTTCACTCTGAGCAATAATGCCTGAGATTTTTACAACTCGTCTGATAATAGAGTGATGTCATCTGCAAAGTCTAAATCTACGAGTTCGACTTTTGGACTTATATCTGATTTTCGCGGGGTGACTGTAAAACCAAGATTTCCCTCTTTCCCTGGCACAGCTTTCCATCGTGGAGTTGATTACAAACAAGAAGGGGACAGTGTCGAGCGGCCGACCCGTCCTAGTGATGGAACAAGACCGCAAGGAAAAGAAGAAAAGAAGAAGAAGGGGACTAACATGTCACTTTGCAGTTCGTCAGTGGTTATTTCAAATCGCCTTAGTGTTGGTATACAGAGGCTTTGCGTATCCAAATCATTTTGCCTCAATGTACTAAGTCAAATGCCTAAATTGGTGAATGTCACGACAAATTTCACCGTGTTTTTTTGAACCCCTACTGTACTTCTTCTTAGTGTTGACTTTTTAAGCACTGTTCTCCTTTGGGAGCAGAAACCATCCTGGGTAATTCTGAAGTGCAAATCAATCACATTTCTGATGCGATATAGAATCAAATGGTTATACATTTTCGCAATTATACAGATTAATTTGTAGTTTGTAGTTGTCAACCATAAAACAATTATTAATGGACGTAACATTTTATGAAGCACATCATCTGCCCAGAGTAGCTAATGCATCTTAAAATGAAAGTTTCGTTTACGATAAACATAACAAACTGTGATGGACTGGAGTAGCAAATGTAAATAAATTTGAAGATTTCCTCTTCTTTATCATTGCAAATAGAAATTACCACGTTATTTTAAGTATATCAAGAAATTTTCTTATCTCCACTAACATCGAAAAAGGGCTGGAAAATATTTTTTTTCTATAGAAGAGGTTTATGAAATTGTTCAACAGTCGCCTTACCAGAAGAGAGAGAAAATGTTTCCTGTGAAAACTAACTCACTCCACAAAGTCAGTGTTTTCCTTCTGTCCTAATCTGTAATCTAACTGTAGTTTAAAATTGCAGCCAATGGATAAAGGCGTTATCCATTTGCTGAAACAAATTCAAAGATAAATGACTTTGCAGAAAATAAAGTAAGCGGTAAACAAAAGGAAACCTTTTTTTAATTCTCAGTTTTGAATGGGACCGAAAAAATCAATGTAATATAGAATAATGTCTTTGTCTGTAAATACTAAATAAAACTATTTTGGTAAGGCTGGAGTATGGTATATTAGACTAGTTGCTGCAGTACAGGAAGAAAATGCTCTTTCATACAACTTAGTAAGCAACTAATTACCTGGCTGTAAAAGGATCTGGCTTTTTTTTGTGGAACTATAGAAGATAATCTTGTAGGAGCAAACCAAAATGTAATAATGACATTCCCTAATGAAATAACTACCACTGACCACACATTTATCAGAAATGATTAGCAAAATGAGCCCAGTGATTTAAATTACATTAACAAATTACATTTTATATATCAAAATCTGGGCTAACAGTCATCACAATATCAATTAGCCGAAAGCGTTTTATAAAATGAATTGCTAAAAAATGACGAAAACTAATCTTCTTGTAATAAGATTTTGTAGTCTCAAAGTTCCTTTATTCCTTTTTATTAAAAATTTAACCCGCAAAAATATTGCAATAATATTCATAATTTATGTGATAAACGTGGTAAGGTAAAATGAACATTTATTCGAAATATTTTAGTAGGACAACAAATAAGTTACCTTAAACTAATTATTTCTGTCCCCTGAAGATTCGGGTAAATATAACTTAATATAACAAAATTATATTTTAAATAGCGTAGAGTCTGAAGTATTTTGCAACACTAACCATTACAAAAAGTGATTTTGTTAATAGTTGAAATTTCAGTACGGAAGAAAAAGCTAATACCTGTCCATGGTCAGCTTTTGGCCCCAAAAGCATTGTACTTGATATTTCGAATTGAGCTTTCACTAAACACGTTAGTCTGTTATACATTTAATGTCCACTTAGGATCATTTTCCGATGCTTGAAATAGTTTCAGTGGAACTTCAAAGGCATATCACTATATAATAATTTATTCATTTATTCATTACTTATTGGCGAATATTTATTTGCCACAGGATTACCATTTCAACATTATATGCTGTTTTCCAAGCGGGTACTTTTGGGTCTAAAATATAAATTGAAAATATAAAAAGCTAGCTATCATATAGAAAAAATAAAAATTACCTATCATATATATATATATACAAATAGGAATAAAATGTAAGCGAGAGTAGGCGAAATTAGGCGAATAATAAGAATAAGCTGTTTGAGCATCATGAGACTTTGAAACAATGTCAGGCACTTGCTGCGAATGATTAAACCTCTGGATAAATTTAGTTAGTTTAAAACCTAAGGTTGAGTTAAGCATAAGTTAATTCAATTTCCAGATAAAAAGTAGCTAAAAGAAAAATATTCAATTTACTACAAAACATAAATATTTTGCTTATTTCTTATTTCATACTGTAAAGCGTTAAATATCTTTGCTGCCATAAAATATGGTGATATTTTTCCAAACTCAGTTCCCACAGCTGGCAATTTAATTGAATTCTTATTTTTTTATTGTACAATTATAATGATTAACTTTGGTAAAGTACCCCGGGAAACTATCACACCCATTCCTACTGAGGCAAAGACGAACTAACTTACAACCATACCGTTGTATGTATTTCATGAAAAATGGTGCCTTGTTCATTTCCGTTTATAACTTCCTGAGCTCGATCATTTAAGTACCTTATTTTCTTTTTTTGTGTTTCAGTATTGGACAGATTCACGAGACACCAGAGTGTAATCAGAGGAAGAACCATGGACTGGTATATTGCTCTGCTAGCTTCAACGGTTAATAGATTTTACAGTTTATTCAAAAGGAACAATCGTGACGAAGCTTTCATGTAGAATGAATCAAAATGATCTCTAAGTGTTAATGTTTTATCAAGATGTACTCTTAGGTACTTACAGGACATGGTTGCATTGATAATATTGTCCCAGGATGAAACTCTTTGCCACTCCACATGTAACAGGACGCAGAAGATAGGTTTGATTGTTGTAGTTGAAGAGCTGCTGACCGTTGAACAAATAACTTATGAACCAATTCTTTTTAGTACTGTATCAGCAATTCCATAGACAGATAGCTTTGATAGCAATTTTGAGTGAGAAAGTGTATCAAACGCTTTTCTGAATTCAATCAAAATACACCCATCGAGATATTTAGCATATCTTCTAATATCATCTGTGAATAGCGTTGCCGCTAGCTCAGTACAACGCTTTCTACAAAATTCAAATTGCTGATCAGCTAACAGATGATGTTCTTCCAAATAATCAAGACTTGAGTGCTGCGACTTTGTTAATGACGTTGGACATAATCTGTAGTGTGGAGAGGAAGTTCTAAAATCCATCAGAAGGACCGGGGGTTTTTTGTAGTGGGAAGACTGGCGATTTTTTAATCATTCGGAAACACCACATGAAGATAAATTTATTGCGAAGGCAAGGTGTTTAGCAATAACAGTTGCTGTGTCAAATTGTTTTGGACCAACAGCTTTACGTCTCCTTATTAGTTTTAAGATTTGAATTTTAACCCTGGAAACATAAAAAAACACGAAATCTGAAAAATTTCCTTGCATGAAAGATGGTCGATTTCTTCCACACAAAATTAACCAGAGGGTGTGTAGTTGCTTTTAGTACTTTTAGCTATAGTTTAGAAGTATTGAAAAAACCTTTAACAATTATATTTGACTTTGTTTCCTTTTTACCGTCATAAGAAACGGATTTTTAATGGGACAGTTCGTGTTTTTGAAAGGGAAAATTCCTCAAAGTGTTTTTCAGAAAGCTGAAGTGTCATTAGTATTTTCAAGAAGCGATGATTTTGTACAGTTTGTTTTAGCGGTCCTTACTGCAGTATTTATGAGATTTCTTTTCAATTCGAACTGTTTTTTTAAGGTTTTCCTCATAACACTCCTGTACTTTTGAAGAAATATATCGCGCTCGTTCGTTAACTTCTTAATATCAACACTCAACAACAAATGGACAGAATTTGTTGTAAGCATTTCAAATGACTTCTTTCATGTAGAATTTCAAAACCGTTCTGGGAAAAACGTTTTGGGTCATGGAATTAATAAAATGATCCCCGCACCATCAATAATTTAAATACCCCCTGATTATTTATGGAATTTGTCAAAATTTTTGGAAAAGGAAGATCAAGTGAAAATATAACATTTTACCAATTATGTTCATTTCAAGGTGAATGCTTTAGCTCACCAAAGAAAGAAGAATTAGAGTTTATTACGAAGAAAAATATTGTAGAATACTGATTAACATTTATTTTAGTTAACATTAAAAGTTCCATCACACGTTTTCAAATGTAATGCTGTTAAATCAATGTCAGGGTAATATGTCATAGAAAAATTCCTTTAAAGTTCACATTTTCCCTAATGCAAACAGTGATTAGAGTAGTTTTTTTAATCTTCTTCTTCTTCCATTTGCTATTTTCCCTTCCGTCAGGGGTCAGCAGCACGTGGTTGTTGGCGCCAATGAGCTCTGTTCATTGCACCTCCTTCCGTCAGTCCTCTACTCTCCATATCCTGCTTCATGATGTCCCTCCACCTCAGCCTCTGCCTTCCGACCAATTGGCTCCCTCTAACTGGTTCTCGCCGTACCCTCTGGTCTGCACAACTTTCATCTCTTCCTGCTACATGCCTAAACCACCTCAACCTTGCTTCCTTCAACTTGTTGCTAATGCATGTTATTCCTGCCACTTTCCTTACTTCCTCGTTTGTGCATCTCTCCCACAACGACACTCCAAGAATCCACCTCAGCATCCTCATTTTCGTTCGCATAAGCATTAGCTCCTCCTTCTTTCTAAGGGCCCAGGTTTCCCCTCCGTACACCAGCACTGGTCTGATCATTGTTCTATATACCTTTACTTTCACCTGCCGGGGGATTCTTTTATCGCAGACTACGCCCTTCACTTCTCTCCACTTATTCCAACCAGCTTTTATTCTTTACGTTACTTCTCTTTCACAACCCCCAGTCTCGTCCATGGTCGATCCCATGTATCTGAAACTTTTCACTTGTTAGAGCAGTTTTTTCAATCAACAGAACGGAAAACTGGGTTATGAAGGAAATAAGAACGATTGCTTATAAAAGTAATTACATAAAAACAATGCACTCAGTTTTAAAAGTTTCTTTTGAAAACAGAAAAAACGCCTTCAACTTATTAAAGGGATTGAAATTGAGAATAATTTATTAGGAAAGGAAAAGAAGAAAACTATGCTAAGTACATGTTTTGAGAGGCCAGAAAGTGAGTACAGTCAGACAAAAAATTGAGCAAAAAGTTTACAGTGGTTAAAGCTGGGTAAGAAAAAACGAATAGAGATAAGTATATATTAAAAAGGAGCATAGTACTTTTTTTCTTGAAGGAAGAAAATAGGAAAATCAATAACAAAATAAAAGTTCATCAAATCCAGATGTGAAATCAAGATTTGATGAACACATCATTGGAAGCATATTTTTTGTTTTTAGAAACTGGATATTAGCATTGATGTAGAAAAAGTCAATTTTTCACTTAAAATAACTATGTGAAAAATATTTTATTTTGTTTTTTAAAAATTGTTGTAGTTTTGAAGTTTTTAACATTGTACCAGAGATAGATTTATTATGTAACAATCTTTTGAAGTGATACGAAATTTAACGATTTGTAAAATTTAACAAAGTACTGTAAGTATTATGTCAGAAAATACCGTTTGATTTGCTAGATCTTCTTCCCTTTACTCCAGTAAATTAAAAGCCTCCAGGAAAACTATTTTTGTTGTATATTATATGACTTTATTCATATTCCTGCAATCATTGTTTTTGAGAAGAACTACTTTTAAATTAATGTATTATCACACGGATTTACCAATTTTGGCAATTTTCTCTGAATGTTATTTATATTTTTTACCCCTAAACGTCCAAAATCCTACTACATTTTAACCTTGTTTCGATATATACGGAGGTAACATACTTACTGGACCCTGTTATCTGAATATTCTTTTAAACCATTCAAGTTAATTAAAACAAAAGATATATAACCTTACATATTGAATCTTTCTTTAAAGTAAATATCTCCGTAGGATTCTAATAAAGTTAAAGGTCTAAATTGGGCAATAAATTTCACACCTGAGGGAAAAACAAGATGTATTTGTCCATCAAGAGCCCCATAACATTTTTCTGAACTTCTGAGGGTTGTAGTGCCTCATATAAATTATTTTAATTATTAAGAATTATTGTACTACCTACTTGTTTGAACATAAGCTTTAAAAACTCTTCTTCTATATTAGAGTTTTGTTTGTGCCAAAGAAAATATTGCACTTTGTTTCGTCCAATGTATTCAGTTCTGCTAGTACGTATCAGTCACCTTTTCACACATCTAGAGAAGAATACTAAATACTGGTGGAGGGAAGCATACAGGGTTTTTTTATTTATATCGTTCATCTTAGGTAAGTTTATATGCATATGTATGATAAGAATCGCTATCAAAGAGAACTTGACAGTGGTTAGTCTTAGCTGGTATTAATACGTTTTAAGAAAAGGAGAAGATAATTTTTCCGAAGAAAATGATGAACACGAACGTGGAAGGACGAATACGTAGAGGTAAACCAAGAAGAAGATAACCTACAACAAGAATGATAATAGTAACTATTTCTAATCGACCAAAAAGAAAGGGAAGAGGCAATCTGGCACTCCACGTCAGAGGAATAGCAGGCTTCAAGAGAAGAACAACAACAACAACAAGAAAGAAGTAGAAGAGGAATCCGTACTTAATTGCATGAGCTCCAGAAGGTGCTGCCGAGAGTTGAGTGCATAATGCATGAGGTACAGTAAATTTTGTTTTTAACTAATACTGGTATTATGTACTACATTCTTTTTCTGCCAATTGAACGGTGGTGTGTTGTCTTAGAGTGGAGTCTACAGACTTTCCTGTCTTCTTTTAAATAACCTGATTCTGGTGCTTTACTTAAGCTCTCTGATCTGATCACCTTTGATCGTTTCTACAAATAATAATGATCTTTACTTCGTTTTTACCGTCACTTTTATCATTTTACATCCACGATCAACGCTGACAAAAAAGAGGATAAAATTTAGCACCCCATAGAGATCTTGATGGCTTTTTTAATGGAAAGAACTCATGAAGGAGCTATTAACAAAATATATTTTGTATAGCAATCCACACAGGCAATTTAATGAAAACATACAAGTAGTCATACACTGAAACTGGCTTTTATTTTGTTTTCGATATTTTTGTTTGTTTGTTTGTTTTAACGTCATTTTTTCACATTGCCCTTCAGAGGTACTTTGTTTTAGCAGTGAGGAATTTCTTGGCCAGATACCCTTCCTGACTCCAACCAATGCCTCTTTCTTTTGTAAAGTTCCAAATTCTCCTTGCCGGCTCAGGAATCGAACCCGGAACTATTCATTTTTATGGTTACAGTCTAAATCTAAATTGCCCAAAATATATCAAGCGCAATGTCAAGACAAGCATAGGTTCAGCAAAAAATGACCCCAGGTGAAAATTCCTGCTACTTTATTATTTTCAATTCGTTGTATACTTTTTAATTTTATAACGATTTATTAAATTTTAAAAATATAATTTTAGTTTGTATGTTTTGTTTTTATTTAGGTACGTCGATAGGAATAAAATCAACTTTTAAATCTTTATGGGGAACAATCCACGGATAGCCCAGCTATGACAAAGGCAGGCTATCATGTGGAAAAAGAAGGAAAGAAGTTTCTTCACGTTTTTTCAATGTTTAGTGTTAGAGAAAGGGAATACAATTTCGTCAAAAGCGGTTTTCCGACGAAAACAGCTGGTAAAAATCAAAGCCGTTTTTGCTCATAATGCTAAAGAAATTTATTGTGGCTTCGCTATGACCAAAGAAAGAACTCTAATGGATTTTCCATATTGTGACTGAAGCTTCATAAAAATTTGACCACTAAACACCGTTAAAATGATACATACATTACACGAGGTTTCAATAGTTGAAAGGAGACTTTAGCGTGTTTTAATAATTATCCGATGGCGAAGTGCAATAAAGCACTTTTTATATTCAAACCTTTTGGCCCTAAAAGCGATATGTTATGGAATTGACCGTAAATGAATTTAAAGAAATATGTAATCAAAATAATGGAGTGATTACAATACTTTGCTTCTCAAAATAATGCGTTATGTCGTACCCATAGAAACGATATGTTCAAAGTAAAAAAATAACTTCAAAAGTACTAGTCGAGGTAACTTCATTTCCCAACACGTCTTGAAAAAGCGGGATATAATTATGCGAAATTAACGAAATTATTGCATAATAATTTTTAGTTTCGTGTATTATTGTATGTATTATGAAACATAAAACCACTATCTTTTATGGTATTCCAGCCATTGTACCACAAAATTACTGTCAAGAAATGTCACCTATTCAGTCTAAATCTTTCAAAAAGTACTTAAGTGAGTCACATTTACCCTCCTGTTAGAAAGTAACATCTGCCGTTCCAATATTTTCAAACTCGGTTGAAAGTTTTGATCCCAGTAGCTATCAACAAATTGGTCTTTTCTCTATTACAAGTAGAGTCTTTGGGCCCATTATCTATGCTTTCCTTGTTAAACATTTTGAGTCTCTTCGTTCGTATTTTTTCTGATCACCAGCATAGCTTTCGTTAAGTATGTTAAATTACTGACTTCCTTTCTGTTATCACCGAAAGTACTCACTGTGTCCTTGACGTTTCTGTTAAAACAATGGCTATTGTTTTAAATATTTCGAAAGCTTTCGATAAAGTTTGCCACTGCAGTCGTTTTCTAAACCCCAAGGCATATGCATTATGTTATTTTTATATGTTCATAGTATCAGGGTCAATCTCTACTGGAACCAATCCTTTTATCAGTAGCAATCAATGACATTTAGCTCCTTGGTGCTTGGTGTTAGACCTCCTGAACTTTTTGTTCCGTCAGGATCCTTGATGGAAATTCTATTGCCAAAGAAATATCCAAGAAAGTTAGTACCCTTTTTAGGCATGCCATTATCTCTCCCTGTAGAGTATTCTATACTATTATAGCTATTTAATATGATCATGAATTGGACATCTTTTGCATATGAATCTTCTGGACCGACATTAAGGTCGAGTCTCCAATCTGTTTGGCTCTGATTTTTGTAGACGGCTTTAAAATGCTTTTACATAGTCAGTTTACAGTCTACATGTATTCCTAAAGCTTCTTCTTTTAGCTCTTAACGTTTCAGTCGCTTAAGAGCGTTGTTAAAACGCACCAAGTAAAAACTATTATTTTCAAGCTTTTACTCCTCCGACAACGAAAGTCTCTAAATAAGAAATAACTGATGAATTACATTAAATTAAGTAAACCTAATCAAAACCATATTTGTGATTACTTTCAAGCAGCTGCTGAAGATTATGAGCAACCTTATTTTCAGGCACTGGTTCTGATTTTGAAATTAATGGAAGAAAGGCCTGACCAAGCAACTTGGTTAGGTAGGGAAACATGGAGCCATTAATTGCTCCTGGATATCATTTAAGAGGACAGTTATAAACAGGGACTCCTTAACATCTTATGAAAAGGAATTTCATAAGATGTTAAGGAATTTCATAAGATCAATGTTGGTCCTGATACAGTTTGTGGTAAAAATTTTCATTTTGTACATTTTTAGTGTGTTAATACTGATAAATTTGATGAAGCACTCTGCCATCCATGTTAGTGACATCTTATCATGTGATCAAGACCTAATACCCAACATTGTTTCTATTCTTAATTTGATTCTGGTAAACCCACTTCATCGTGTAGACAAGGAAGATATTTATTTGTTGATACTACAGTGAAACCTATGATACTACAGGGACACCATCGGGACCGGGAAAAAGTGTCCGCTATAGAAGGTGTCCGTTATAAAGGGGTTTGTCCTTTTCAGGCAAAACTTCTGTAATACAGGCTATGTAGGGGCTTCTAAGTCAGTTTTAAGACTTAATTCAAGGATTAGGGCACCAATAAAAACAAGCATCATGCTTTTTTAAGCACATACGTGTGTCTACTTATGTTTTCTTAAAAAATGAGAAAATTTTACTTTGCTTATATGAACTTATTTTCAAGCTTTCAACTTTACTAATCACTTCATATATTAATCCACTCAAATGCTCATCATTTTGACTTTGAGAAAATAGAAGCAGCTCTTCAAGGCTATTTAAAGCGTCAGTAGTTGTCATTGTTGATTTTACTGTTGAGGTGTATCATCAATGTCTGATTCATCATCACTAGAAGTTTATGTAGCAGCTTCTTTTTCCTTCATAAAATCTGAAATCGCTTCTTCTCTAGCGGTTTCTCGCCAGTCCACAAGGTTGGTGTTTATCTGACCAACGGAAGTCGAGAGATTGTTATCAAAAGTAAGGTAATTCTCTAAGTTGACATCTTCACTATCATTCGTAAGCTGATCAAAGAGGGTCTGAAATTCCTCGTCAATTTCATCTTCATGATCATTAAGAACATTGATTTGTTTAAAACCACATTTCTGGAAGCAGTGTTGAATGGTATCTTTAGAAACATGTTTCCAAGCCAATTGCAACCAGTGAATAGCTTTTAAAATGTTGACATCTTGGATGATTTCTGACGCCTTCTTTCCTTCATCTACACGGGCAATGACGTACTTTACCAAAATCTTTCTGTACTTAGACTTAAATGATCTAATTATCCCTGCATCTAAAGGCTGTAGACGAGATGTTGTACATTTTGGTAAAAAAATCAACTTGATATTGAGCAGTTTACTTTGCAATGTGTCTGGATGGGAGGGAGCATTATCAAGAAACAAGAGCACTTTTCTATTTTCGTATTGCACTTTTCGATCAAGGCGAGTTAAAATTGCTTCCATCAGCTCTGTTGTCATCCAGGCCTTCTTGTTAGCGTAATAATGAACATTGCATGGTCTAAGTTTGTCTTTTAGATTTTTGAAGCACCTTGGTGACTTGCTCTTCCAAATTACAACCGGCTCTGATACAAATGAGCCATCAGCTGCAACAAAAAAAGCTACAGTCAAACGTATTTTGGATTTTTTACCACCTTTACAAGCTCTTGTTTTTTGTACCAGTCCCTTTTCTGGTAATGCTTTAAAGAACAACCCCGACTCATCCATGTTCCATATGTCCTTAAGTTGATAGCCTGATGTTAGCTCAGGTAAGCGCTCCATCCAAGACTGGATTGTAACTCTTGGCACATCATCAGCTTCGCCTGTGACTCTAGTTTCACGTAAACCATATGTTGCTTTAAAGCTTTCGAGCCAACCATTAGAAGCAGTAAAGGCAGTAAATTCATTGTCATTTAGACGTTCTTTAATTAGCATTGCCTCTTCTTGTAACATGGGACCATCAGGGTAAACGTTCACATCAGCACACTTTTTGTACCAAGAAAAAAGAATCCGGTTTATGGTATGAAACTTTCCATGTCTAAGTTTTTTTCGATTACCAGTGAAAAACTCGTACTCCTTTTCTAAAGTCTTCGAATTCTTTAAAATGTTTGCAACAGCTGTTTTTCCGATGCCAAAATGCTCAGCAATTTTTCGACAGCCCAGTTTTGGATTTTTCTTTGAATATTCGATGACTTTCATTTTCTCATCAAGATCGAGATTTTTTCGTTTCATTTGGGCAGATAATTGGTGTTTCAAGCACGCTATATTTGTAAATTTACTGTTCAATGGTTTGTAAGCAAAGAAAGTGTTCAAACATTCGAATACAAAATATACATAATTTAGACATAATTCGAACGTTAATCATTCGAAATCTGCTGTGAACTCCTTATTACTTTTTTAAAACATATGTCAAAGACTAAAACGTAGATAAGGTCACTACTTGCTACATCATTTCATTTCATCTTTAAAATGGAATTAATGATCACTGAAAAAATGTACAGCATATCTCTCCCACTGATTGTAGATAAAGAATTGGCAAAGATGGAGCATGAATCTTTTGCTAGAGGTATCATGCCTACATGTATATTTGGAAGCCTTTCATGGGAGAGGTATTGGAATGTGTAAGAGAACCAACTAACATAGAGGATAAAATGCTGTTGCCATTATTAGAATAAACTCGAATGGGGAGAAATCCATCGTTGGACACATCCGAAAAATTATTTCAAAAGAGGTATCCAAATTTCTAACAATTCCTCGTTGTTCCCTGGAAGCAGAAGTTACTGGTAAAAGAGTAAATCGTGGAGGTGGATATGGACTTGAAATCCCGGTTACATACCGATTTTATGGTCCGGAAAAAGCGATAGAGTGGCTTAAAAGGATAGACTTGTTTCAAAAGGAATTAGAGAGTAGTGTTGTAAAATGACTGAAATAAAAAAAAAATGAACTAATGTCGTGTTTTCTTGATTTTTGTACCGTCCGCTATATAGAGGTTTTTTCCAAGCAGACCCTTCAATCGGGACCGTAAAAAAGTGTCCGTTATACAGAGGCGTCCGCAAAAAGTGTCAACTATAAAGAGGTTTTTTTATAAGGATTTGACCGCATTTCATTCGGTTCCTAAAAAAAATGTCCGCTGTAGAGAGGTGTCCGCTATAAAGCATGTCCGCTATAGGCAGGTTTCACTGTACCAATAACAGCAAACGCTTCCACAGCTAACCAATATCTTTAAGCTCTGACGAATATTTCAAAGATTAAGTGTCAATTGGGAATAAAATTACAAGCAAAAACACTGCCCGCTGACGTCATTCCAAACTTTTGTCCATCGAGTCTTAATTAGTAGCTTTTTCTTGTGATTCTGTTACATTAGATTTTGTATAATGACGCTGCAGCTTTACGATAGAGGCTTTATTGATTGGTGATGTAGCTAGTAACTATTGTCCATTCATTTCAAAAAGAAAGCCAAGACATATAGCGTTGTTAGTGATTTTCAGCACTTTCTCAACAGCACTTTGTCTTATTTGAAGCATTAATTATAAAAAAACAAAAAACCACACCACCCTGAAATTTGGTTAATCAGTTGCCCTTTATTTGTACGATCTCTATTGGTCAACTCCGAGGGCCAAAAATTTTAAATAAACACACCGTCTGTATACCGATATTTTTCCCTTTATCGAACCTTTTTTTCATGCTCTGTATGTAGGTAAAGGCTTTCCAGTTCAAGTTAGGACTATTTAAGTAGGTAGAAAATGTAATTAAAATATTTTGTGCTATCCAGCTATGGTGTCAATATTTGCCAAACGTATTAAAGTGATATCTCTTTCCCGCTGACTCTAAAGTGCATGTCGGCGTCCATAGTGTGTGCAAGTAAAATGTATTTTTGTTTTAAAAAATGCCTTGTTTATACAGATACAAAGAGTAGGCTGAATTCTCAAGTGTTGGTTGATGAAACCGCTTATGACGAAAGCGTGCTTATTGTCAACTAGCTATATACACATATATATATATATTATATATATTATATATATATATATATGAAGATTGATTACCAATACAAACTATTTATTTGCAAATAACATTTTTACAAGTAAAATAATAATTAAAGTAGAGGTTTTGGTTCAGACTTGTATACCAATATGACATCACTCAATTGGGACGTAGCTTAGTGAAACTACAACACATTTTGTCGNGGCCAAAAATTTTAAATAAACACACCGTCTGTATACCGATATTTTTCCCTTTATCGAACCTTTTTTTCATGCTCTGTATGTAGGTAAAGGCTTTCCAGTTCAAGTTAGGACTATTTAAGTAGGTAGAAAATGTAATTAAAATATGTTGTGCTATCCAGCTATGGTGTCAATATTTGCCAAACGTATTAAAGTGATATCTCTTTCCCGCTGACTCTAAAGTGCATGTCGGCGTCCATAGTGTGTGCAAGTAAAATGTATTTTTGTTTTAAAAAATGCCTTGTTTATACAGATACAAAGAGTAGGCTGAATTCTCAAGTGTTGGTTGATGAAACCGCTTATGACGAAAGCGTGCTTATTGTCAACTAGCTATATACACATATATATATATATATATATATATATATATTATATATATTATATATATATATATGAAGATTGATTACCAATACAAACTATTTATTTGCAAATAACATTTTTACAAGTAAAATAATAATTAAAGTAGAGGTTTTGGTTCAGACTTGTATACCAATATGACATCACTCAATTGGGACGTAGCTTAGTGAAACAACAATACATTTTGTCGAATTATGGTGAACAGGGTGTAGAAACATTTAACAGGATAACTGAGATGTCAGACTGCATCTGCTTTATGCTTCAGTGTTAAGATAAAACATCTGCTTTTCCAACAATACCTTTGCTTGGCAGACGTTCAAAAAGCTTCAAACAAATCAAGTTTTACAGCATACAATGCAAAAACAATAAATACCGCAATCTCTTCTTCGAAGTTTTAACTACTATCCTTGCGTAAATATCGCCAGTTTGATTTAAGTGTTCGAGTTGAACACTCATGTCATCAAATTGGTAACTGAATATTCGTGGCTCGCAAAATTCCTCTTTTGTATATTTACTTGACTGAAGTTATAGTTTATCCTTCATAACACACTTTCAATCAGCATAAACTTCCCCTTATCTTTTCCCTTTTATTTCAATAAAATGTCGTGCAAAGTTCATAACGTCTTGGTTTGGAATGTTTGTCTAACTTGTTATCTTTAAGACTTTTATGGAGGCACCTGTTAAGACTATTAAGAGATTTGTATCTTCTTTTTCCGCCATGCTTAGAGTTGTAATCCACTTGACATTGTGGTACCAACTGGAATCTTAAAGTTATACTTTAGAATTACTCTGTTCTAGTGATGTCATTTGATTAAAACTTGTTATCCTATGGGTGTTCCTCTTTGACAAGCTGGTCCAATACATGATAAATTTATAAAAATATTACTAGGTATTAAAGGTAGTCTGATCCTAACACGAACATAATTCCACTTGCAAGAGTGGTAACGCTGCTTTTAGGGTAGAAATGTTTCAAGAAAAGCTCAAGTATTAAAAATAAGAGCATAAAAATTCATAGTCAAGAGTCAGTTGACATCGTTGAATTTTAAATATCCAAATTAATCTTAATAGAAATTTCCTTTAACTTCAGAATAAAATCAGACCAATAAAATCTGGCACCGGTGTGGAGGTAGAGCACATTGTTTATCAAATTAAAGCTGTAAAATCGTAGCAGTACGTTTTTCCTTTTCCCAAAACATTTTGTACAGTGCACCACAACAATACTTATTTTTCTTCCTTTGCTCTCTGGAAAACGCCCACTAAGCAGGTGCTAGAGATGACGAACATGTGGTACAGCTTGTTTCTTAATTCTTCATATTACTGTGTACTACTTATGGTATTTAGATTGCCTTTAGAGGGACTTTGGATTCCATTGAGAGAGTCATCCTTTCCCACAAGTCATCTCCTATAATATTTTCATTCAAAGTCATTCATATATATACACATATGTATTTGTGTATATATATACATATATGTATTTGTATATATATACATATATATAAATGGTAAGTACACAAGCACAAGCGAAACAACTAAAGTTCAGTTGCGAGTCTTAATTTCTTGCATTACGTTCATCAACCATTTACATGAGGGTTCTTTTTTAAAAAAACGTGTGAATTGCTCCTTAAAATTCTATTTTTCCAAATAGAAGTAACTTGGAAGACTAATAATCACATGTACTACAGGTTGCCAATTGCTAGTGTGAGGAATTGGAAGTACAAAGAATTGGGTATGACGGACATGATCAATTTTTCCAGTTTGTTTTGAATAAAGAAGCAGATTTTAACTTTTCTTAAAACAAAAGATTGGCAGCCAGTATTAAGTGATTTAGTATGTTTTTTAGACTCCCAATCACTGTTATAAGAGACTATGAAATTTCGAGAAAACGAACAACTGTGATATATGCCAAAATTGCAATTTACATGCACAGAACCTGGACGTGTATAAAACGTCAAAATTTAAACTTATTAAGTTATTTCTACATCTGCCTTTAGAATAATACACCTTTTTTAAAAAAAGAAAAGTACAACAACACCAAAAAGAAATGTGAAGTCAAGCTATTTTGAAATAGAAAAACAATTAAAATAAATTTTCCTGTATTTAGCACGTCGTTCTGTATGGATTGGGCAACTGATATGTCAAAATTCACTTAAGGCTGATCTAAACACTCTTCATTTCAGCTATGTTTTATTAATTGGCTTACAGTTTCAAACCTTTCTCCTGCAAGGTCTTTATCAAGAATCGTAATTTTAGTACATATTTTGACCCAGACTTGAAAAAGGAGAATGGGAACATTTATTAAAGATGTTTTTTCACTAATCTGGATAGCTGCATAAGGTTCTGCTTACCTGTAATAAGCTAAAACCTGAAAAGTTTTGTTTACTCTATTGTATGATAGTGCTAATAATCTAGGTTTAAATGTGAGAGGAAAAGCAGCTGTGTCACTTAATTCTCACACAATTAAGAATGAAAATCTAAAAAATGGAATTTAGACCTGTACTTTTGCATGATACATAATTCTAAGAGTTAAAGAAAAAGGTAGAAGGTACTGTGGAGAAAACAGAAATAAGGATGGTGAGATAGTACCCTTTTGCTTAAGCTGACATTCAATATTGGGAAGGATAAGGAGTAAAGGTATAAGAGAAAGGGTGGACTATGTACAATAAAAAAGAATGTAAGACAGGTATAAGTGAGCTATTTTAGGCACGTACACAGAAGGAATGACAGTGAGCTGGTAAAGCTAGTAATAAGATACTGGTGGTGAGAACAAAGAGCTTAGAAAACAGAAAACAAAAGTGTAGTGACGTGGTAACGTGTGATTTTAACTAACTTGGAATTGAGGAAGAAGATGCCTTTTGTTAAAGCAGAGAGATAATTTCAGCGATTTACCCTGCTTCACAATGGAGGTAAGGTTGTAGGAACAAGAATAGTGTTCAAATGCTATAAAACTTTATATTGTTGCATTTTCTTGTCAACTTGAAAATTTGAATTTTTTTCTACTTTTTCCATTCAAAGTTTTAGTTCCAATTGGGATGAAGGAAGAGATTTATTTGAAAATTTAAACTTGATCTTCAAAAAATCCATTTTTTAAAAAAAGTTAACTCTTTTCCACGTTAATTTACCCTTAAAACGTTTTCGACTAACTCTTTTAAATAAGCATTGTATGTAGCCATAAAATTTAAGTACTTTTGATTTGATGACCGATAGTGTTGCGGTTAGATTAATAAGGCAAAATAGCTTTTTAATAGATATATGAGCGCTGAGTCATCTCTGTAACATAATCTTACAATATGATTTCAAAACAAAGATATGTTTAGTGGAGAACTTGTAGTTCAATTTACACATTCTAGACCATATGGAAAAATGGGTGTGACATTGGTATTAAATATTTTGGACTCCAGATTATTTGAAATTCTGTTTACAATGTGAACGTTGTTGTTTTTATTATATACCATCTATCAATGCCATTTCCATGCTGAACAACAATCATTTTATTGTTCTTAGATGAAGTTTCTTGCAGCCCGGAGATTACTGTGATTTAATTCTGACAGATGATGATGGTGGATTATTATCGTTCTCATCAGTTGTCATACACTTAGTTTTGGTAACATTAGTGTGTAAACTAACAACTGCTGTGTGTTCGGTAAGCATTAAAGATTTGCTGAAGTTGTCCTCTACAGCTATTGATAAACTTCTACAAAGGACGCCAACAAACAACTCTAACCCAACATTTTCCTAATCAGCAAACCCAAAGGTCAACAAAGATTAAGATTGCAGGACATCGTTGGCGCAGTAAAAAAAAACTAGATGAAAACGTTGTTCTCTGGAAACAATCGCATGGTAAGCAGATACAAGGCTGCCTCTTCAAAGAAGAATTACATCGACTAGCTAATAGAAAGCACAAGATCTGGGATGGGTGAACTATCAAATACAACAGAGGACAAAAAGAAATGGAGGTATCATGTTATGTAATCCAGATGTAGCTCAAGCTGAAGAAATTGTTGATCAAGATAAGATCACAGGTACAGCTTACTTATAACCCTAGAAAACTGATCCTCATAAAATGTTTGTAAATGTGAATTGAATGGCTATGAGATGGTAGTTCCCTTAATCAAGTTCCTTGTCTCTTTCTATAGAAACCAACACCTGCTTTCTTGAACACATTTGGAACTTTATCTTTTACAGAATGCAATTGAAAATATGTTTAAGATACATCATATATGCTGCTAACATTAGCAACATATATAATTTATTCTACATTTTGATTGCAATGAACCGATATAGCATTTCACATTATTTCAATTTTTACCGATTATCAATTATGTTATTTGTATGAAATACGTACAACATTTCATTTTTATTTTTTTAATGATATGGTGCTTTGCAACCCTGTAGGTGAGTGAGGGTGAGTTGTAGTCAGTTTTCTTTTTCTTTCTAGCACGTCCTGGTTCCTTAGGTGATCTTGCCAGCTTATGCCTAAAATTCGACGTTGATTATGTTGTTACAACATGTCCAGCTTCTTTGACAATTTTGGTGGACTTTCATGTCTCGTATGCATATATAGCAGTGGTCATCATTATTGACACGTATGATTGAAGTTTAACCTGGAGAGAGAGAGAGAGAGAGAGAGAGAGAGAGAGAGAGAGAGACGACCTTTGTTTTCCAGACTTTGTTCATTCCTCAAAAGGTTGCACTGGCTTTGCCTAATCTTGCTTTAACATCATTTTTAATATTGCCTGCTTTTGTTAGTACACTTTTTAGGTAAGAAAAATTGTCCACCTTCTGCAGGGTAGCTTGATTAATCATTACTGATTGTGCTAGGTTTGAGTCAGTACGGATGATTTTGGTTTTCGCTTGATTAATCTGGAGTCCAAATTTTGGGCTTTGCTCTTAAAGTCTTGTTGTCACCTATTTGCTTGATAGGTTATTTTGGGCTATAAGAGAGATGTCGTCGATGACGTTTAGGTCAATTTGACATTTTGTCCTTCTTCGTTTGACAGGATGCGTCCATTTTTGTCTTTGATACGAACATTGGTGGTATGAACCAGCTTTTCCTATTAGCTTCTTCACAATCTTGTATTCTTGGAGCTATTTTGCTTTACTCAGACTTGTTTGTCTCTCTTTCATTGTTTTTGGCTTCTCTGTTTGTATCTTCATGAATTGCTTAGAAAGTTTAGTTTATGGTATCTACTACCCATTGTTCTTTTAGTTTTCCTCTTTTGAAGCATATGCACTCTTCCTGGTTGCATCTTTAAAATGTTCTTATTTTGTTTCAATTTCCAGGTCTCTTCGGAGCAACGCAAATCTGCTTGAAAGGTTTTTCTGTTATCTTTCTGAGACGTATGAATTGATTAGCTATTCGATTCCAAACACCCTTTTTCGTTGTGGTTTTTGAAAGTTTTTAAGCTTAAGGCGGATTTGTTCAATGAGCAGAAAATGGTCCGAAAATCTGTCTTCCCCTCTGAAAAGTCGCACATCAGTTACGGATGCACCTCACTTTCTGCTGATGCAAATATAGTCTCATTTATGGTTTTACTATCTGTTGACGTCCATGTAAGCTAATGTGTCAATTTTATACTTGAAGTATGTGTTACCTGCTCGAAGCTTGTAATCATTGTAGAGGCCCACAAGGCGCTCTCCATTGTTACTGGTTTTTGCTGCCCATCCAAAAGGTCCAACTGTATTAGCAACATTTGTATGCTTGGTTCCTATTTTAGCATTACAATCAGCTAATAGTCGTCTGAGATCATGGGTATGGAGGCTCTTGACTGTTTCCTCGAGTAGTCCATAAAATGAAACTTTGTCCTCTTCTGTAGTATCTTTCGTGGAAGCGTACGATTGAATTACAGATACTTTGGTGTGTTGTCCTTCAACTTTGCCAGTGATAATTCGGTTAAGAGACTTGATCCAAATTTTTCAAGGCATTTAAAGTTGCTTTGTTTAGGAGAAGACCAACGCCTCGTGTGTGTTGGTCTTTTGGGCCTGCATATAAAACTGTAATTCCATTACTTATAAGTCTTTCTTGTCCTTTCCATTTCATCTCGCTTACACCAAGGATCTCTGGCTCGTATTTTTCGATTTCTGTAATTACTTCTCCAAACCTTCCGCTTTCTTACAGAGTTCTAACATCCCGTGTGCCTATCTTTGTGTTGTGTTAGGGAGTAAAGAAATGTTGGTTCGGAGTGTAAACTTCTTTTTGGATTTTGTTCACAGACGTCATATATATGTAAAGATACTTGAAAGAATTTTCTGTAGTATTTCAGGTTTCTACGGGAAAAGGGTTCTAACCTTATACCCCACCCACTTCCTTTCTCAAACTGGGTTGGGAGAGGCTATGGTGAAGTTTCAATATAGTGCGCCTGCTGCTATATTTGCAGCTTGGGGATTATGTTTATTTCCGGTTGTATTAGTAAAGCAGCCTTGTCTATGATCAGTAATTTTTACCAAGTGGAATATAATGATTTTACTACTGAAATCAGTTGACTTGGGAGTAACAGCGGAGGCCAGTATCTGTTTTTCCCCTGAAAAACCTTAATAAAAGATAATGGTTTTACTTGAACTTTCTAGAAATAACCAGGTTAACAAGTAATAAACAATATGGATGGAGGATAAAATAATAATAGAAAAGTGAAAAATATGTTTGCACTGAATTTGATAAGAACTAGTGGCTATGAGAATCATACCGAAACCAACTGAGCTCTTGGCGTCTGTCCTCTACCAGATCATTTTGCCAAGCATATCCTTCATCAAGTTTTTTTCAAATATATTTTCCACTTTTCAAAAGAAAAAAAGCAAATTCAACTTGGGCAAAGAGATCACATTTTTGTTTTTTTGATCAAGGATGGGGTAAATGATTTTTCCTTCCAACACCTATGTATAGACCACAATTTTTCCTTATTTTGTTCCATAATTTTTGGGGCGTGATCTATTGGCAGATTGTATGGGGTTAGGTTACCATTACAGCAATTGCAGTCATGGTACTTGAAAGCAAACTTTTGTTACTATTTTTGACGAAAAAATGTCCTATTCTTTTTGACATACAGAGGTTATGCTTGCCAATTTTACTTTTATTATAAAATACTAGTAAAAATTATGGTCTCTTATCATTAGTTATTTAATTTTCACTATCTAGAAAGTAGACTGCACGGGCTTATTACAAAGCAAAAGATAAATGAACAGTACGAGGCAGAAATGTGAAATTACGAGATAGAAATGTAGGTAAAATAGAGCTAGATATTAACAAAGTGAGTAGCAAATCAAATTTTATAGCAATATTACTGAAGTAGCTGACAAAAAACATGCACAAGGTATGAGAATACAAAGCGTTCAACTCTTTTGATGCTAAATTTGTTTTCCCATTACCTAAGGGAAATAATGGTGGAGGTAGTTAGTAGTTAGTTAGTTTGAACAAAAATCTACAACTTCAAAACTCCGAATTATATAGCAAGTATATATTAATTAGTATATATTAATTCAAACAGAATTAATGAAAACAACAACGCATTTATCATTTCATTGATAATATATTTCGAGAGAAAAAATAGCGTTACCTGAAACAGTATAAAATGTTACAACTAAAATATACACATCTGTTCTGTCTCGACACTTCGTAAACAAGATAAAAATTCATCAATCTTTTGCTCATATATTTTGCTCATATATATTAATAAAAAACGCTTCTTAAAGCGTTGAGAAGATGATTAACTGAATTCGCTGATGCAAGAATCGTGAGTCATCTATGGACTAAATACANAGTAGACTGCACGGGCTTATTACAAAGCAAAAGATAAATGAACAGTACGAGGCAGAAATGTGAAATTACGAGATAGAAATGTAGGTAAAATAGAGCTAGATATTAACAAAGTGAGTAGCAAATCAAATTTTATAGCAATATTACTGAAGTAGCTGACAAAAAACATGCACAAGGTATGAGAATACAAAGCGTTCAACTCTTTTGATGCTAAATTTGTTTTCCCATTACCTAAGGGAAATAATGGTGGAGGTAGTTAGTAGTTAGTTAGTTTGAACAAAAATCTACAACTTCAAAACTCCGAATTATATAGCAAGTAAACTTAACAAAACTTCTGTTTGAATTAATGAAAACAACAACGCATTTATCATTTCATTGATAAATGCGTTTGATTGATAATTTCGAGAGAAAAAATAGCGTTACCTGAAACAGTATAAAATGTTACAACTAAAATATATACATCTGTTCTGTCTCGACACTTCGTAAACAAGATAAAAATTCATCAATCTTTTGCTCATATATTTTGCTCATATATATTAATAAAAAACGCTTCTTAAAGCGTTGAGAAGATGATTAACTGAATTCGCTGATGCAAGAATCGTGAGTCATCTATGGACTAAATACAACCGCAAGCTTTAAAATTACTTCCCAATATGCTATTTGGTCTCGAATGCTCCTTGATTCCGGTTTGCAAATGACAGGTGGTTTGCCACACATTATTGGTTGGAATTAAAAAATTAATTACTTTAATGACTTGCTTTTTCAGCTTTCTTCTGACACAGGGGAAAAAACTTAGACTTTTGTACTCAGATTAAGATATAATTTCAAATTTGAAAATCTTCTTGCTATTGGTAATAATAAGACGTATTAGCTCTCACATTTATCATACAATAGTATTTAGAAAGAAATTATTACTGAAATAACTCTTGTGTATTAGTGAGTGTAGATTTTCCACTCTTTTTTGTCATAGTTATCTACTTGTCAATCTAACATTTTTGTCATTTTTAATTTTTGATAACTGAGATGGGAGTAGTAGAGCTAATTGTGAGACGTAGATACGAGTTATTGCTGAACATTCAAAAGTAAAACATTATTTTCCTCACCTTTGGACGTAAAAAAGGACAAATGATACTTTTGTAGGATATTTAATGAAAAACGTAGGAAATTTCAATACTGTAATTTATGTCTATAGTTTTTATCTTATTCGAAAGTTAAATAATTCATACATTACAGTAAAGGTTCTACCTCTTTCCTAGTCTGCAACCCTTCTTACAAATAAGATATATAAATATATATCTCGTCGCTCTTTTTCTAACAGAATTGGAAATTTCTAATCAACTTTAAACTAGATCTTTGAGCCCCACCTATTGATATGTTGATGTCATTTGCTCCTATTTTGGCAATCTTTTTTATTTCTTTGGGGCTTGCTGAGAATTCTACTTTTTAATTTGTCAATTTTTGATTGATTTAAGGGATTACGGGTAGTTAATTTATTTCCAGCTATCTTTAGTTAATGACAAATTTATATGAAAGACAAATTTCAAAGACGTCTTAAATGTTATCAAAAATAGGATTTCTAAAGAAAATCAGCTGGCAAGCTTTCGCAAAAATCCTTATTCTAAACTTCTTCAATTTATTCAGGACAACTTTCGTTAGTAAGGAAAAAATAATAACTTAATAATAATTAATGTGAATATTTATAATTATATGTATAGGTACATGAAAAGTAAATACCATTTTGTTATACTACGCATTTCACACATCCCCTCCGATCTTCAGGCACATATATATATAAAATATTCAATGTCATTAGGGTGTAAAGAACACGTTATTGCACAAGTAGGTGTTTTGGAATTAGTCGTTAGTGTTACAATTTTATTAGCAACGACATATTTTGATGACTGCACTTTGACATTAATTCCTTTCTTTTCTCCTTTTTTTTGTCTTCTTCCTTTGGACAGGTGATAATGTTGACCTTCTGTTGAAGACATAAATTGTATTATATATATATATATATATATATATATATATATATATATGTGTGTGTGTGNGTGAATATTTATAATTATATGTATAGGTACATGAAAAGTAAATACCATTTTGTTATACTACGCATTTCACACATCCCCTCCGATCTTCAGGCACATATATATATAAAATATTCAATGTCATTAGGGTGTAAAGAACACGTTATTGCACAAGTAGGTGTTTTGGAATTAGTCGTTAGTGTTACAATTTTATTAGCAACGACATATTTTGATGACTGCACTTTGACATTAATTCCTTTCTTTTCTCCTTTTTTTTGTCTTCTTCCTTTGGACAGGTGATAATGTTGACCTTCTGTTGAAGACATAAATTGTATTATATATATATATATATATATGTGTGTGTGTGTGTGTGTAATAACTCCATTTTGGCTAGTAGCAAACAAGGGGGGCAGTCCTCTAATTCTATAAAACCTTAAACTACAAAATAAACAAGAACAGAACTTTTATAATCCTATTAGTAAATAGAAGAGCTTTAAAAAGGATATGACGAGGTGCTTGAGCTGAAACACAGCTACATTGGTAGTCACTATGAACTATATTTTTGTCACCAAAGTAACTCTGGACCATATGCCCCTGAAACATTCAAACCATATTCAAACTCCTGTGGGTTGTCTCCAAACAAAAAGAGTGGAGTTAACAAAGAATTGTGTGAAAAGCAATTATTTGAATCTACATAAAATGTCGATGTTCCTCTGCATTGTATATTTGCTGATGACTTAATGAGTTGTTTTTTTCGGTATTAAAAATGAACACTAATGCAGACAGCACTAACGCATGACTAACCTTAACAATTTTATCCTTTCTTAGTGTTTGTTGCTAAAAAAGAACAAAATTGGTGTTTATTATGTTAGATATTTTAGTACAGAAAACTCTCACCTCTTAAAACCAGTGTGCTTTGAAAGCAAGACTTCACTGAACAATACGTATGGCGCGACCCATTTAACTCCACGGTTTTAAATTCGACTCATGAAAATTTTAATTCATCTTGCTGTCGTTATATGCTTTTCGGTTAATTTGAGAGAAAAAAAAATCAAGCACGTTCTGTTAAATGATGGTCACCTTAATGATGTATAAGACAGAGGTATTTGGTATATATTATCTAGCCTTACAAATATTGTCAAATATGGCCCACAAAAGTGACCCGAATACCTGAAACTATCCGGAATAGGTCCAGTTTTCATTAAGTTTGAAAGTCAAATTACCACAGCAGTTTGCTAAAACCATTGTGCTACTGTACCTAAAGCAGTTTTTACTTGAGAAAAAACTCTTCCCTCATCTTCAAAAGATGTCGTGCCTGCCACAAAGACAATAAGTGTGATGGCAAATACGCAGGTGTATGTACGATTGATCGATAGAATAGGACAACATGGGCTTGGTGTTTACAGGTAGAAACAGAAAGTTAATCGAGTTCAGCCAAAAAGGCATTGCAAGGCAATAAAAAAAAATTAAACTGTGATTCGGCTTAACAAAGCATTTACTGCTGAGCCTCGAATACAGTAGAAATTTTGATGTAAATATTAATCATATTCGTAAATAAAGGAGCTTTCACTGTTTACGGGGCGAATTAAAATGAATGACTTCTAGGGTAGTGAAAAATAAGAAGGAGAATTATGTGATACCTCTGATCAGAGTGTGTTTTTGGTATATTGAAATGATTCAAAAAAGAGGGCATGCAGCTACAATGGCGTTTACGGCTGCAATTTCCATCATTTCATCACTTAAGTAACTGATCCACCTGCTTACTTTGCTATATTTAAAAACATTCACCCTTGTCAACATCTGTCTTTGATGACTTTAATGCTCATTACATGAGCTGGTTGACGCATTCTAAAAAGGCCGACAGACAAGGAGACGTTACTCACAACGTTCCTGCTGCTTATGACCTTACATGTTTTAATGCTCATTGTTTTTCTGCCATTGCTTATTGCAATTATTTCTATTTCCAGCTTCAAAGTGATGGAGATGATGGATATCGGCTTCCTTTTGTATGGGATAGTAATGCTTGTAAAAGGATAATTTCCTATGTTAATTCTTGATTTGCCAAACCGGTATTTCAATCTTTATTTTTCCTAAAAACTCTAAATTTGAGATTTCAGGAAGATTTACAATAGTATTTTGCATTTTAGTAAGTTAGCTATTCCTTCATATTTTTATGGCGTTTGGTTTTCTATCATTTAACCCTGATCTCTTAGGCTGCTAACTAGAATGTTTTTTACCAAGCCTTCTCTAAATGACAATGGATGAGTATTTGCTGGAATTCCCTTTGCAATCTGATCAGATTTTCAAAACTGTTATTATAAACCAAAGAATGGTTGCAAGGATCATTCATGGGCTTCATCTATCTAAAGTTACTGATCTAGATTAGATTCCTGTAGTTGTCCTGAAAGAGTGTTTTTATGGCCTATCTTCCTGCAGTCCAAATGTTTCACTCATTGCCTATCCGAGTCTTGCTTTACAACCTCCTGGAAGATGTTTAACGTTGTTCCTGTCTTCTAGAATGCAACTGATTTGTCTAACACTAGAAAATATTGACCTGTTAGTCTTCATTTTGTCATTAGTAAGGTCTGCTTGCATTTCTCAAGGTTCAGTCCTTGATCTATCCCTTTTTCTTCTTTAAAACAATGATCTTCCTGGTAACTTGCTTCAGGTAATTAACATCTATTCTGACACAAGACAACTAAAAAGAAACAAGTCAGACTTGGGAAAGAGTTGTCATCTGGACTTGAGCTTGTCAAAGAATGGGAAAGAAAATGGTACGTTCCTTTTAATACGGAAAAATTACAACTCTAGTCATTCAATAGTCATTTAATAGAGTCCTTATCGTCCTCGAATATTCATGGACAATCATTCTGATTCTAATTTTTTTTCCTCTTGCGGAATACTCATCAATGAGGAGGCTGCTTTGGATTTCATTTTTTTCAGACTTTTCTTTTGTATCGTATGCTCATTATATGGTGTCTGCTTCTAAAAAAAGGGGTGGTACTTTGTATTTCACTAGAGAGTACCTGACGTCTGAAACCATTTTGTTTGGCTATAAATTTATCATCCGTCTTTGCATTTAGTACTGTTGTCACATCTGGACAGATGCTGCCCCACCTCATCTTGATGTTCTTGGCTGAGTTCAGAGACGTTTTGTAATTTGATATGTCCAACTCTGATTTCTACCCTTCACCTATTATCTCATCGACGAAATGAGGCTTGTTTTAATCGTTTCTAGAGGCATTATCATCGAAAAAAGTATTTTAAGGAACTTTTGTGCTAGTATTAACTCAGTTTGTTGCATCCTGTATTGCTTGTTTCTCTCAAGGTCGTTAATTTTATCAATTGTTGCTACTTCTTCTAACAAACCTTCCTATGAGCGTAGTTTTTCCCCTCGGGCAGCTGGCTTTTTGAACCTTTTGGTTTCTGGGTGCTTTCCTCTATCATATGATTTAATTATTTATAAATCTAATATCAACTCTTACCTCTTGTCTTAACCATTTTTTTCTTTTCTTTTCACAGTTTCATACAATTAGTGGCTTTATGTATTATGTGGTTCTTGACGTTTGAGAAAGCGTTGAAAATGGCTGAAGTACAATGTAAACGACTTTCATACAACAACTGATAAAGTTCTCTCGAAAAGCTACCAGAATAAAAGATATCAGTATCCATTAATAAAAGCCACTATCTTAATTAAGGAACATAACCAATTCCATAAAGTGAGTTATGAATAGTGTCGTAGTAAGTGAAGAACCATAGCTTCCCAGTATTAACCAAATAAATAAAAAGCTAAAATAAAGTGATAATGCCACAAATCAAAGAGCTACTTCAAGTCGTTTAAGAGGTAAGCGAAAAGGATGTGTCATCTGTTTGTTTAAAAGGAATACGTCAAAAGTAGAGCGAGGAATGATACATCTTTATGTAACAATCACAGAGGAATCATACGCCATGTTTTCACATCCAAACTTTTCAAGTCATCATACTGAATAAAATGATAACCGACCTGTAAGGTTATATGGTAAAATTTAATGTGGATGCATCTAAAAATATTTTCATTTTGCGATTAATTCATATTTTAGCAACTTATGACCCAACGCAGCCTTGTATACAACCTGTCACTGATAATTACAATTTTTTTAACTGCATTCGATTTTCTTGTAAGAAATTCTATCAGGACTGAACTGAAGCAGTATGAATTGTCACTTGTGGCGTACTTTAGGATTTTCAAACCTTCGTAAGCTAAAACTGTTTTTTGTATTGTGTTGTTTAAATCAGGTATGTTCTGCATATTTATTATGTAAAAGGAATTATTTTAATTACTTTACAAAAGATTTTACTTTGCTTGAATATTGTTCCTCCCTAGGTATCTGTTTCTAGCGTCTTGTTAACTTTACTGAGATTAAGATTACTTCAAAATTAATAGTTAAATTGACCCCCTTTAATTTCAAAGAAAAACCAATTTTTAAATACAGAAATTTCTTCTCCACGTCATCATTTTCAAGATTAACTGGGTAATTTAGCGAACGATTAATTTGTTGTACTTTCCAATGTTCTTAAGTGATCCTTCAAGATTTTTTGTTTGCTTTGGGATAAACTCCTGATCCACACAAAAATAGGGGATAACCTTTCCTTTCCAGGCCTTTGGTTAAAATAGCTTATGCCGTTGGAATCACTTTAACCTAAGTGTATTGACGCCTTTCGTACTAGCGGGCGAACATGTATAACTTAGATTCCAGGCAGCCTTGACTATTGTTTTCATTAATGACCTGGTGCTGCTTCAATCGTAATATTGTTCTATTATTACGATGGCAATTAGCTTCATCCTGTCAAAACAATTTCTGATTGCCCGATGTTTCTTTTGTTTAACACTCTCTTTGAAATCTGATGCCTGCATAAAGAAATTTACTCAGTTTTACTATCACGTAGTCCATTTTCAGTAAACAGAGGAGCTTTAACAGAAATTCTGGGGGCTTTTACATCCATGACATATCTCAAACAAAGGTTTTAAATACATTCTCAATACTAGTGCAATTGATGTTAAGATGCCTCTTGTACGTCAGAAGCCAAAGAGTTGTATACAAATATTCAAGATACATAAACTAAAATGTTTATAAGACAGGAACAGTTTTGATTCCAATGTCTTTGCCTAAAACATATTGGTTGGCTTTCCTCAAAAGGAAGTCAAGAAAGGAAAATACAATGGCATTTAGTGATATGTAGCGAGATAGCAAAACAAGTGAAAACTCATTAAAGTCGACTGGCAACTAACTTTTCCTCGATAAAATTAAATATGCAAAAGTGTGTTGGAAATTTAAGAGACAATCAATCGCGATCAGGGCTTGTTTCATGTAAAAAGACTAATTTGTTAAATATTCTTGACACTGTAAATTCAAAATTATTTATTTTTAACAATATTTCTACATCTAAGAAAAATACGTCCAAAAAAAGTGAAAAAATCGCCTAAAATGTGGTCAAATATGTTTTTGTGTTTTTCTATTTCTGTGACCCTTATAATATTATGCTTAACATCGATTTAAGATGTTTTTATTAATGGTAATGTAATGGTTTTATTAATTTATTGCCTAAAGCAATATTAAAATAGTTTTATCAACTCCTCTATTGGGAATGAGGTAAGAATCATGTCACTCCTTATAACGTTAGTACAGAACGAATTACAAATCAACCCCAAGAGACCACATTACATTGTCTTTTGTTTTCATATGAAAATGAGAGGTTTTTCACCGTGCTCTCGATCTGGTTAGAGGCAGCTGTGACTGCCTCCAAGCAATATGAAATGAGAAATGAGGTTCTAGGCTTCGCACTTCTTATTTTTCCGTGAGTATCACAAAATGCTTGGGAAAGGTAGCAAAGTTTGACCCAAATAAAAAATGTGTGGCCATTGTTGTACCTGCAAAAACGAAGACAGCTTATTAGTTCCCGAAAAATTAAATTTTATTTACAGAAAAGCCCAGGCCTAAGGGAGAAAAACGAGATAGTTATCAGAATGCCATTAAACAGATATTGTGACTTTCCTCCAACACCCATAGCTAATCAAGAAATTATCCTTTGCTTAAAATGTCTCAACTAACGCTCTGTAAGGTCAGAGTTAATTAAAACGAAGCTGGTGTAATTTAATATTCCAAATATTTTTTGGACTTCGTCATGTTTCCTAACCAATTTTGCAATCAATTTACCGCTGCACAATGAACCATTTATGCAATAAATGACATTTGAATTTTTTTCGTCACCTATTAAGTGTTCCTATCACCGCCAAATTTTTGTTGTAAATTTCTTTACTAATCATGTGAAGTATCAGACTCGCTGCAAAGATATTGGCCAAAGAATGACACAACACTATTTAAACTACCTCACTGGGTATTCTTAGTTTTTACACTTCCTTACACTTTCATCATCATATATATTTTCCCATTTCCCCTTCAAGTATATTTCATCTAAATTTGATGTTTGGCATTACATTATGGTCATTATATATATATGTATAAAACTTAAAGTAGAAAACTTGCAAGAGCTCATTGGTGTGTGAGTTGATAATCCACAAATAGGTCACAATGAAAAGTCAAGTGCAAAATTAAGTTTACTAAAATAGCTACTAAGACTCTACACCAGCAAGCAAAGATCTGCTTTATTACATTATAAGGCTAATGTAGAAGTCCTTAAAGTTGTGAACTTGACACTCTATTTATACATATCAGCATTACTTAGCAAATGTTGCTTATCTGTTAAAGTGAAATCAAGAGTCACTGTTTAGGGACTTTATCAAAGATTATTTTCTCCATTCTTTCGTCATTTTGCTACAAGTGATATAGTACCAATGGCAGATGAGTAGTTTAGAGAGTGGACTCAGTTTCTATTTACCCAATCCGAAGCATTAGCAGATATATACTTTTTTCAATAAACACAAAAAGTTGATCGAGGTGTGCAGACAGTTTGATAACAGATTAAAAAATAAGAACTTAATTTTCATTGTTTTTACAGTACTGCACGTGTGCACCTTGCGGATTTGATGTCTGGAAATTAAATGTCTCCACGAAGCATCACTACCTTTAAACCTTATGATGATAATAATCATTATTGTTATTATTACTTATTATATGGGTTTCTTTTGATAACAGGTATTTTTCGCATTTTTCACAAAGTCTTCAAGTAGAGACTCAAGAAAAATATGGTGCTGTAATGGCTTTCCTTTTTCAATTCCTTTTTTCTTCCCTTTTTTTCCCCAGTTACTTTTTTAATTTTGAGCTTTTTAATAATTGAAATTCGTAAAAAACAATATTAAAGTAAAACACATTGCATTTATTGACACATTCTTGAGTGAAACTCTTTCTTTTACAAAGATAGTTTTTCTCGTGGTGGTTGCAGTGCTTGTAAGCACTACAACCACCACGAGAAAAACTATTGCATCTCTTGTAAATTCAGTTTTCAGTGAATATAGTCTGTCATGTCTACGTTTGTATTCACTAGGTACTAACACTGAAAAACGTGCAATTAGGTGATCTATGCTTCTGTGGTTTTACCGCAAGCACTGCAATTTTGGTTTGAATCATTATGTCTTATGTGGGCTTGGCAGTTACTGGTGTACAAGCTCTGATTTTAGGCACCATGGATGTACCCCTCTGTTTCGGCTTTTCATTTTGAGCTAGATAACTAAAAATGGGTTTGAAGTTTATATATTTTTAAGCTTTATTGGCACGAGGTAGGTTTTCTCCATTGAGAGTTTGGCTTCCCATTGCCCTTTCATCAGTTTCAATGATACTTTGTTTAGCTTTTGGATTCAGATGTTTTGAAGCTTTAAAGGTATCATAAATCTTTGTTATCATATAGTATCAATGCATATCTTTACTGCATTTTCTAACTTCTTTACTCATTGAGTACATTAGCTTACTTTTATTTTCTTCTCTCAATATTTAATGCATTTAGTCAGTTGTTGATTTCAAATAAATGTCCAGCTTTATGTTCCTTACTTTGTAAGATAACTCCAGTTGTGTTTGTCCTCTACCCCTTTTACTTATTGGTAAATACAGACAATAAAAGTCTGATCTGGGGTAGTATATTTTATTTATAATTAATAGTTCCCTAGCTTTGTTATTCATTCTGTTTAGGTCTTAGATTGTCCAGTTGTTGATGGCAAAACCATTTTTAGAACTGGTATTTCCAGTCTATTTATTGCTTGAATTTCAATTTTACAGTTAAACTCTGTTTTCAACACCGATATTATTCGTGTATAGTATTCTTTGCGTAATTTTTCTTTGCTACTGGTATCGTGTATTCCCTTTCTCTCATATATTTTCCCCTTCCCTCAGACATATTTCTTTGTATCTGGATTCTTTTTCTCTTTTGACAACTAAAACTCCGCATTTATCAATGCCAAGCTACACCCCTTTACCCTCTGAGACTAACTTAGTTGTCCTCAGGAGCTAATTCATTTCACTTTTACTACCTCTATACAATTTAAGATTACCCATAGCAAGTAAAATGTTTTAATCTAGGCTGTCTTTTCCCAAGAGAATTTCCCTACTTTAATTTTCGAAATGCTACAATTAAGGGAATTAGTGAAATATTATATTATTATTATTATTATTATTATTATTATTATTATTTACTATTGTTTGTTATTATTCTTATACTAGTAGATAAAAGCACAGGCAGATTTTATACCGCATCTAATAAGAAGACTGTTTATTGCAATAACCAATGGTTCCTCATAATTTCGCTCACATTTTGGCATTCTAATACCTTTCTAATTATTCTAGCTGTTCTANAAGTAAGAACTCGGTACTCAGCCCTTCAGAACAAGAGATCCACGCTCACGACACCTAGATATGATGCTCCCCCACTACTCCCGCCTGTTAAACAGAAATGCATGATGTGTCAGCCCTTTTGGGACATGCACAACCGGTTAAGGTCAGGCAACTGACTGGCAAGTCTGCGGTTATTATTATTATTATTATTATTATTATTATTATTATTATTATTATTATTATTATTATTATTTATTATTGTTTGTTATTATTATTATACTAGTAGATAAAAGCACAGGCAGATTTTATACCGCATCTAATAAGAAGACTGTTTATTGCAATAACCAATGGTTCCTCATAATTTCGCTCACATTTTGGCATTCTAATACCTTTCTAATTATTCTAGCTGTCCCTAGTATAGCAGGTTTTTAGACAGGAAATGCCTCTAGCTCGATTCCAATATCCTTTATAAAACTTGGAAACATTTTAAAAATACTACTTAGTGCTCCAACAACAACCATCATAACCTTGCTTAGATCCCAGAGTCGCTTAATTTCCAGTTTGAAGTCATGATATTTTTCAACCTTAAATTTTTCTGCTTAAGACATCCTATTTTCCCCTGGTGCCGCTATCTCAATAATTTACTTATTGCAGACGTTTCTCTATTATCAATGATGACTATGTCCGGTTTCCTCTCCTTAATGTTATTATCGCACTGAATCACCATATCCCATAGGATCTTATGATCAGCATTTTCAACTACAACTTCAGGTTTTCGACTACACCAATTCTCAGATTTTTCTAGTTGAAATTTCTCACATAGATTCTAGTGGACCATCGGTGCAACTTTGTCGTGTCTCTTTTTATATTCTTTTTGCGCCAGTGTGGTACACTCGCAAATGACATGGCCTATTGTTTCCCCTTTGTGAGCACATAATCTACAGTTCGGTGTATCTGCAGTTTTATCAACATTATACTTTATATAGCTGCTTCTAATGGCTTGCTACTGCGCCGCACACATCAATGCCTCAGTCTGGATTTTTAAATCACACTTACTGAACCATTTCCAAGATGCCTCTTTATCAACGGTATCTGGTAAATATCTGATAAACTGACCGTACATTTGTTTGTCTTTCCAAGATTCCTTCTTTTTTTCATTCAAATATCTCTTAAACTCGGACTTTTTGACACAGTTCTTAAGGTCTAATATAACCACATGCCTAACACCTTGCAACAGAGTATCAGTTGTTTAGGTACCATCCCAAATTATCCTCCTCACTCCTGATGGCATTTTCACAACTCATTAATCCTCTCCCACCACCCTTTCGATTAATATAAAGTCGATCTACATCACTTTTTAGGTGAAGCCCTTTATGCATGGTAAATAATTTCCGAGTTTTTCTATCAAGATCCTCCATTACTCCATCTACGTTCCAGTTGATAATTCCAGCTCCGTACTTCAACACTGCCACTGCCCAAGTATTGATAGCTTTGATCTTGTTTCTGCCATTCAGTTTAGATTTATGAATCAATCGTGTACCCCGTTTATACTCTTTTTTAAATTGCTCTTTTACCTGTCTCTCCTTGATCTTATCATATTCCAGAATTCAAAGATATTTATAGACTTCTGCTTCGATAGTTTTTTTCACAATCTCATCGGGTAGTTTGACAGCAGCTGCTTTTATTCCTTTTAAACCTCCTTGTTTATTATTATTATTATTTATTATTTTATTATTATTATTATTATTATTATTATTATTTTGTTATTATTATTGTTGTTATTTTAAAATTTTCTTTGAATTGTTTTATTGAAATCCAGCACCGGGTCACCAGTGACCTAGGGTGAAGGAAGTTTTGGTAATAAAATTAAATAGAGAGAGCTCGTCTAAGCAAATGAGCAGTTCCGTTCAAAACAATTTTCTGTACTTCTTGCAAAGAAGGTTCCCCTGGGATTTGTTTCAAAAAGCTATCTGTTCCTTTCTTGATGAGGCCTAGTGCACCCACAATAACAGGTATTGTCTTTGTTTTTAGATGCCACATCTTTTCCACCTCATTCTCTAAATCCTTATANATAGAGAGAGCTCGTCTAAGCAAATGAGCAGTTCCGTTCAAAACAATTTTCTGTACTTCTTGCAAAGAAGGTTCCCCTGGGATTTGTTTCAAAAAGCTATCTGTTCCTTTCTTGATGAGGCCTAGTGCACCCACAATAACAGGTATTGTCTTTGTTTTTAGATGCCACATCTTTTCCACCTCATTCTCTAAATCCTTATATTTAGCAAGCTTTTCAAAAGTCTTAGCAGAGATATTCCTGTCCGAAGCGACACTCATGTTTATCAAGAGGCAACTGTTCTCTTTCCTGTTCTTCATGACAATGTCTGGGCAGCTTGCTTGTATGGTACGATCCGTTTGTATGGGAAATTCCCACAAGATCGCAACATCCTTACTTTCAGTTACAGGTGCTGGATGATGTTCATACCAGCTAGCTTGCATTTCATTGGGAAAGTGCTGACAAATTTTCCAATGTAGGTATTGGCCAACTCGATCATGACGGTTTTTATATTCGTTTGGTGTTAGTGCCGAGCAGCCAGAGACAAGATGGTCAATAGTTTCGGTTTTGTCCTTCCAGAACCTATATTCTTGATTGGCACCGTTATGTAAAACATTATCTTGGTAGTTCCTGGTGAACAGTCTCTGATCTTGGGCAGCAAGAATAAAGCCCTCTGTTTCTCCTTTCAGTCCGGAGCTTCTAGGCCACTGATGAGTTGCTTCTTTGTCTAAATCAGCATAGTTGCTTCAGGCTGCGAACTGTCCGTGGAGAGGTTTTTCTTGCCACCTACATTCGAGTCTGTCCAATCCAGTTTTCTTTGCTTTTTGCTTGGTGGTTTTAGCTACAAATGTTGGGATTAGTGTGTTATCAATCTCAATATTAATACCTAATCCTTGGGAAAGCTTCTCTGACACTTTAAGGATTGAATGCAATCTTTTGGAATTTTCATGCCTATAAACTTGTTCAAGCATCCAATCATTGGTTAAATCAAGATATTGTGAGAGGCCAATAATGGATGTTTTATAAGAGAGCTCAAACTGGATCAAACTGGAGGTACAAACGATCAACGTCTGATTTAGGGTGATGCATCAAATTAAAAGTCAGTTGCTTCCTTATCTTTGCGTCTAGCCTTTTCAGATCACTCAGATTCCAATTTATAATACCAAAGCTAAAAGGTACTACCGGCACTGCCAGAAAATTTATTGCTGATATCCTATTTTTTGAGTTCAATTCAGTTTTCAAGATAGACCTAACTCTCCTAATGCATTCTTTCCTTATCTTTTCCTTCATTTTCGAATGCTGTATGCCGTCACCTTCACTTACACCTAGATATGTATAACTGCCTTCCTGTTCTAGATCTTGAATCACCGTCACTTTATCCAGTTCAATATTTTCAGTTCTTTCTAACTTCCCCAGCTTAAAACTTGCTTTGGCACACTTGTCAAGACAAAAATCTATCCCTATATCGTCACTGAACGCTTGGACAGCCTTTAAAAGTCCTTCTAGATCACCATCATCCTTAGCGTACAGTTTCAAGTCATCCATATAAGACAGATGATTTATCTTCCTGTCCATGATCTTATATCCACGTTCAGTGTCATTGAGGAGAGTGGGATATGGGCCATGCAGAATAAAAGAGGTGAAAGAGAGTCGCCCTGAAAGATTCCACATTTTATCTGCATACAGTCAAAAAAAGGGTGCCATTAGCATGTGTGAAAGTATGATTGGTCTCCCACAAGGCCATACTGACTTGCAGGAAATTAATAAGATAGGAGAAAATTTGTACATTTCTAATGTCTTTAAAATCCAGGAATGCGGAATACTGTCAAATGCATTTTTATAGTCAATCCAGGCCGTGCTTAAATTTTTGTGCTTAGTATGAGCATTTTCAAGAATCACTTTTTTTATAAGGAGTTGGTCTTTACAACAATATGAATCTCTTTTACATCCTTTCTGTTCAATTGGGCTGGATATTGGCAACCTCCTCGTGGTCCAGCCTGCAAGTACCAATCTAACTTTGGGAAACTAATCCCAATACCTGAACAACAGAGACAAACTAGAAAATCTAACGACATGTCAAAGATACATGAACAATCTGGTCCAGCTATCCTTCAATTAAATGTAGAAGGCCTTACACGACCAAAATGTGAAGTCATTCAAAAAATCGCCATGGACAATTCAATTTCCGTTATTCTACTGCAAGAAACACATGCCACCAATGACGACAAAATCAAGATATATGGCTTTTCTCTCATTGGTTCAATCAAACACTCTAAGCATGGTATTGCCACTCTTACACGTAACGACCTTCCTTCTGTTGAAATCGGCCGCAGTAATGTTGATAGTGCAGTTGAATGGCTAACCATATCGATCAATGGAGAAATTACAATAACAAACTACTACAAACCACCTAATTCTCCGTTTGAACCACCACCCCATTATGATCACCCAGCAATATACTCCGGTGATTTCAACTGTCATCATACAACTTGGGGCTATTCTAGAAATAATCCGGATGGGGATGCTCTTTATAATTGGTCCAGCACATTCGATATTAAGTTGCTTTTCGATCATAATCAACCAAAGACGTTTCATTCTGGTGCATGGGACACTTACACGAATCCAGATATTACTTTCTTCACACATGATGTCAACAGCTCTCTGCCTCATCCTGTACACACTGTTTTGGGTAACTTTCCAAAATCTCAGCATCGACCTACAATCATCCATCACCCAGCCTTGATCGAATACACACCAACATCGTCACTACCTAGATGGAATTTCAACAAAGCCGACTGGGATAGATTTAAGAATGCAACTAGAAATATGTGTGACGATCTTCCATCTTTAGAATCTGATTTAAATTTGTGTTACACAGCATTCCAGAAGAAACTCTTGAAAATAGCTAAAGATACAATTCCAAGAGGTTTTCGAAAGAACTACATTCCTAAATGGGATACCAAATGCAATGAACTTGCTTTTCAGCATGAAAAAGCTCAGTCTCTTGAGGAAAAGTTGTCTTCAGCTAACCGTCTTATCGATCATCTTAATTCTAAACGGAAAGAACAATGGG
>RDPX01000111.1:1337662-1353731 GCA_003991215.1 Morbakka virulenta | reverse complement strand
TACAGTTTTTAGCAGGTTCTCTCAAATCTCTTGAAGGCTGTACAATATATGCTGATATCTGTGGATTCTTATCGCCATGTATTATAACTGGAGATGCCTTGAGGCCTGATTTGCTCTTAGTTACTCCACAACAACAGCTATACATTCTTGAATTGACCGTGGGCTATGAAACAAACCTGGATAAAAATTCTTCTCGCAAATACGAAAAATACCGTTCTTTAATTCGTGATTTACAATCCAGCTTTTCAAAAGTTAGTTGTGTAAATCTCTCCATGAGCTCTTTAGGTATATTCGGTAAATCTTGTATTACTTTCAGTAAAATGTGCAACGCTTTGAACATCGACAACAAACACAAGCGCTTTCTTTCAACGAAACTTTCCAACATAATCATTCGCACCACATACTACAGATTCTGTCGTAGAAATAAACCATGGACCAACCCTGAACTATTGTTGCTTTATTGATTTTTGTTAGTAAAATATTTAATTTTGATTTTGTTAAATAGGCAAGCCAATGCAAACTACCTTGATTAGTGAGGTTTGTAATTGTATGTGTTCAAATGAAAAAATAAAAAGTTTCCATTATTATTATAGCTAATTTATTTATTCAGAGACCTGAAGATGTTAATTAGTCTGGGTGAGTAAGGAGGGTTGAGTGTTGTCTGTTGTAGCACTTGTATCTTTATATCTATTCCAACCTTTCCTATGAAACTTTAGAAGCAAAGGGATATGCATCCAAATGGGCCTATCAAGCAGAGATTGCTGTAACCTTCGTCATATTCAACAGCCTTCAAAATTTTTTCCTTTTCACTGTTCATATTTTCCCATTTCTTCTTGATCTCTCTCCTTAATCCTACAATCAACCAGAACTGCAATATCAATCATCTTTACTTCCTTCTGCTTCTTTTCAACCACAATAATGTCTGGCCTTTGTACTTGAATAATCCTATCACATTGAATAATAATAATAATATCTTACAACACCTCAAAGTCTACAAATAGAGCTAGTTTCTATTTTGTCAATGTGAAACTGGATCCATTTGGTTCTCAAAGCCTGCTCCTGGGCAGACATCATAATTCCCTCGGTTGCTTTCTTAAGTTTGCCATTCTTTAACCAGTTCCATGACTGTTGGCCTTGGGTTACAGTCATGGGGGTATTATTATTAATATTATTATTATATTACATGTTTTGAATTTACTATCTTTATGTACGATTTCTTCCAAGGCACCAACCAGAGACCTCAAGCAATAGCAAGATGGGAGGTTTTATGAGGAATAAAAAGATACTATTTATCGAGAGTAATTAACATTGATAAATGGCATTATTGTAATAGAATAATAAAGATAATCTCTATGAGAAAAATAATATTTCTTTACTGTCTGTTTACACTACTAACAACAGGAATATTTGAACTATATCATAATAATTAAAAGCTACGACATTTTTTGTAAAATTTGCCATGCCCCCATGAGAATGACTTTTTTGGATTTCAGTTAGAGATGAATTAGTAGCACTTGTAGATATGATACCAAGTGCTCAAAGAACGACAGATAAACGGTGGTTTTCAAGTACCACATTTTTGTTATTTCAATCTCTAGATCTTTGCTTTTATTCAGTTTCTCAAAGGTTTAAGGAGAGATATTATTCTCTGCTGGTATTTTCATATTAATCAGAAGACGATTTGTTTCAGAATGGTTTATGATGACAATATCTGCTTTATATTTGCCTGTATCATTTGGTCTATATGTAGACTAAAGTCCCAGAGAATAGCAATGATTTCATTTTCTACACCAACTTGCTGGTTTACGTCCCACTAAGTATTTTTATAGGGAAGGCTGAATTCTTTACATACCATCCACTGTATATATTGCCCAACCCTATCATGCCACTTTTCATATTCAGTTTGTGTTTGAATGGTGCATTCAGAAACTAGATGGTCGATTGTTTCATTATGTAAATCACAGATTCGACAAAATGGATACTCACCATTTTTGAGTACGTTTGCTGATAGTTGAGGGTTGGAAGACATTGGTCCTGTGCTGCAATTATGAATCCCTCGGTTTCACCTTTGAGACTTGAAGAAGCTAACCAAAGGTGAGTCGAAAATTATTTCATCCTTTTCATTAGCGTTAGAGAAATATTTACCATGCAAGGCTTTGCCCTCCAGTTGTTCAGTTAGACGTTTAAGGCCAGCAGACTTTGCAAGATTAATTACCACTTTGACTTTAAAGTTAGATTATTCAAACTTTTATCAAATTTAGAAGCATTTTTTGGAACAAATTTTGTTTTCCTTTTCTCTTGTTTGAGGACTAACTTAGGCATTCAATCTTTGGTGATTTCAAATGCATTTTGAGTCAAATAGTTAATGTAATGAGTGACATTTCAAGTTGTATCATACCCCTCCCTCCTTCGTCCCTAGGTAGATACAAACGCTCAACATCCTCTTTGAAGCGATGCGTTCTCTGCAAAGTTAAACGTTTACCGATTTTGACATCACCTTACTTGATTTCTTTTGAATAGTTGATAATATTAAAGCTGTATGTAACTACTGGTGCGGCCTTCATTGAATCTATCGTATTCTTTGCATTAAATTCACTTTTGAAAATTGCTCTGAACCTTCTATAGCATTCTTTTCGTATCCTCTCCCTGCAGAGTGATGAACCCCATCACCCTCAATATTCCCAAATACCTTTACGTTTCTTCCAGGTCTAACTCTTTAATGATGGTTTTATCATTTATCCTTGACCTTACGTCAGATGAATGTACCTTTGCAAATTTTTCTGGGCCGACCTCCATACGTATATCATTACTAAATTGCAAACCAATAGAGAGTAGGTCCTCAAATTGTGAACAGTTCTTACTAAATAACTTTAAGTCATCCATGTACAATACACGGCAGATAGTTTTGTCAAACACCTGGTAATGACTTTCAGTATCATTCAGTACCTTGTTAAGGGAAAACAAAGCAATACAAAAAAGAATGGGTGATAAAGTATCACTCTGAAATATACCACAGTTTATGTTAATATCCCCTGCATTAATGTTACCGCTTTCAACATTAAGAATACGTGTTGCTTTCCAACTTTTCATGCTATGTAACAAAAAGTTTTTAATGACTGGTTAGGTTTTGTAGATTTCGAGGCATTTCTCAATCTCTTTGTGGAATGCTGCCGAAAGCTTTCTTTAAATCAATCCAAGCAATGAACAAATTTTTATGACTGTTGTAACAATTCTCCAACATAATTTTTTTAAATTAAAAGCTGATCTTTACATCCATATGAGCCCCCTTTCAAAACTCTTTTGCTCATTAGGAAAAATCCATAGCAGGGCCACTGCTTAGTATTGCCTCATCATGGGGGTGCCTCCTCTTCTGGTAGCAGACTTTTCTGTTCCATCCTGACATGCCACTTTTTGCAATGTCTTTACACTGGTAACGCCAATTTAATTTGGTACGATTCCAATTTTCGGAAAATCGCACCTTTGCCTCTTTTATCAGCTTGAATAGTAGCTATGGGCTTTTGTTAATATACCATGCTAGACTATATTCTTCAGCTTGGATGCACGATTCATAAAACAATCAGCCTCTGTCACCTTTTGCACTTGGTACATTGATCCTGTTTGCATTGCTTTTTAGTGTAATGTTCCATGGAAAGTCGTGAATTCCTACCAGCTAGCTTCAAGTTATCTATAGTCAACCTTATGATTTCTCTACTGTATTTAAGTAAAACAGCCAAGGTAATTTCAAATAATATCCTATTCTTGTTCTTCTGCCTTGACTTCAAGACCAGTTTAAATCTTTTAAAACATTCATTTCATTAACAGCAACTGTATGATAAATTTCTTGCCAATCAAAATACAGTATTTTGTAAACAATTCACGTTTGGTTTCAATAAATCTGCATTCCCAACATGTTCCAGTTTCGTAAGACCTGATCAATTCGCTCACGATCTTAGTAATTGCAACGCAACATTTAACAACACCGTGCATCAAAACAAATTTTAAAAGAGGAAATATGTGATATATAGCAGCAGTCAATCCTCTCAACCTTAATGAAATTTTATTTTTGACATTTCTTGAAAACCCTGTTCATTTTTAATTGTTTGTTGTGTTTTTTTTATGAAAGAATAGGACCATTGGCGTTATTTTCCGCTATTTGATATTTTTGCCTTAAGTTACAATTTTGTCATATAATTAGTTATAAATAATGTTTTTTTCGGGTGATTTTGAATTAATAATCCTTCGTTTCATTTTTAAAATTTGAAATACCCTTCACTTCGTTCGGGCGATTTTGAAATTGTAGAAATAAAACTCGGGTTATTAATTCCAATTCATCCTCAAAACCATGTTATTACTGTTACAAATTAGAAAAAGTATGTTACTCAAGGAATCGTTTCATTTTTTTAATGCTATTGTAATTTCAGTGTCATTAAAAAAAAAAAAATCCTGGAGCAAGGGCTTGTCTACATTGTCATTTGTACTGTGTTTGGTGCTTTTGGCTGTTTATTTATTTTATTTATTTATGTTTTATTTATTGGCTAAAACTGTCAAATATTGAAATCAAAACTTGTTAATTATCGATCCTTAAAAATTCTTCTTCGGTTGCTTTGTATATTACAAAACAATAGGAACACAATTTCATTACTCACTGGGTGCACAAAAGCGTATTTATGGTTCTCCAGAATTCATACAACTTTCACCAAAATTAAGTATTTGCAACATTTTAGCTCCTTTCATAAACACCAGGGTAATCACTAAGTACTCATTTTATACAGCAAAATAGGGGACCGGTTACTTTGCAAATACTTGAAATGAAAAGCAATAGTGGCGAAATGGAACATCGAATTCAAAATCAATATGGAATATATACTCTAGAGCACCGAATAATCGGGGGCGGTTGTAATAATCAGGGGCCGGAACTTTTTGGAAAACTAAAAACAGGGGGTTGGAAAATGGGTGGGATTGAAAATACATACAAATACAAATTTCAACTCGAGACATCTATTCATTTGCAATTCGCTTTTTCAAATTTCTTCTTGCATTTCTGCAGGCCGTTTCAATTTGGTTGCGCGCTGCAGTGAACTGAGTAGATGTCTCGCATGACTGAAGAACTTTGCTGATTTCATCAAGGAATCGAGCATCTTTGTTCATTTGTTCATCTACTGATATTGCAACAAGGGAGACAGCATTCCTTATGACTGAGCTACTTTTTGCTTTGTATCGCGCTCATGGCTTCGATAGGAATATCGTCACTCAGAACTTGATCAGCATCAACTTCTTCGTTGTCAGCGCATCCTTCGTCTTCATTCCCATTGTCTTCCATTTCTTTTCCGTCAAGCAGTTCGGATCCTTCGACGTTTTTCCCTCTCTTGATTCCTTTTGAAGGAATTAGCAAGCTGGTTACATCTTTGATTGTTTTTGGTGGTGGTTTCGACATCATTTCTGCTCTTAAATTTCTCATACCTTCTCAAACAAGATTATAATTTTATCACTAACTTGATCAATCAAGTGCGTTGGTGACTCATACCGACTTGAAAGCTGCATGGCTGTCAAACGTGACACTTTCCTTGGCATCCATGAGCAACTTCATCATTTTATTTTGGTCAAGAGATGGGACCTTTTATGGATCGTTAGCTAACTTTTTGACCATTAATTCAGACCGTTCCTTTCTGTATTTACTCTTCAGATGTTTGTGCAGATGGGTGTCATTGAGTTGGACAAAGCCTGTGATACCTACACCAACGATAACTAATATGTTTCCCTGATTCCATAAAGCCTGCCTTACTTCTGGCAATAAATGGACTTCATAATCATCCAAGACGTAGATTGCGAAGTTCGCGTGAATAAACATATTAAATCGATTTGGCAAGCGCTTAATTGTTTAAAGAAGCTGCTCCAGGTGGTATGAACTTTTGGCAGCCCATTAATACTGCACCCCTTGAGGTGGAGTCCTGACTGTCCGACTTAGCATCTTTCAAGTAAGAGCAGAAATATCGAACTGCTTTCGCAAAGTAACCTTGCTTCGGTACGTCTTGCACATGATGTTTTTTTAGCATCCCAATGAGTGTTTCCTCTCAACGATTCTAGTTCAGCGAGATATTCCTCTTTGCATCTTTTAACATTCAAAGCTATATCACGTCGTTCCTGTAAACTATATTTCTCATATGAACCTTTTTATCCAAAGATACGTTGTTCAGCCATCTTCACTTTGAACAATAACTGTTTAAAACAGATCACATGAAAGCACGCATGAATATTCGAGAATGGTTCCTTTTCCGGAATAGTTTCCTTTCCAGATATAGGTACTGAAGTAAATACACTTTTTCATAACCATGGGTCGTGTGGGAAATCAAAGGTTTACTACTTTAAAAATTGTCATTTCTTGATTTTCAGATTCTCTGAACTTAAAAATAGGGGGATTGGAATAACAACTGGGGGTTAGAAAAAATTGAAATAATTAACAGTCAGGAGGGGACGATTATTCGGTACTCTACAGTAATAAAAATGACAACATACAGACGAGAGAGAGGTTGGCTCTCTTGCAAACTGTAAATATTCCAAAACTCAAATTTGTAATATTTTGTGCTAATGTAACTTTTTGTTACTTACAAAATTAATACGAAAACCTTAATTACAAAAATGAGTGAGATAGCACTTATTTTATTTTGCCATTTTTGTGTGGCATTTTATCGAAAACAACCTTGAGTATGAAATTGACGAAAAGAAAAACTTATCAGACTGTTGTCAGACAGACTGGGAGTCAAAAGCAAATACATATTTCTTTACAGCCGTATGTGTTAAAATGTTGGTATTTTCAAGGCTATAATTGCCTGATTATGCAAGGAATGGGTTTTCTTCGGCTGAAGTCTTGATCACACAAATACCATATCAATACATTGTTGTGATCTCCATTTTTCCTTTTTCATCAGTTTGCAGAAATAAGTTGTGAAATCACTGTAAAATTTGATACACTAGTTTAAATAAAGAATTAGGCAAGCTTACAAAGAACACATATCTAATCTAGTTTTCCTATCTAGTTTAGAATTGTGATCCTGTGGATGGGCTAGTCTTCAATCTAGCAGAATGTAACAAGGCACTTAAAGAAGAAATGCAACAATGGGCAATATAAGGTGATATCTAAGGGAAATTGCCAAACACAGATGAAATTCTTTGAGAGCATTACATAATAACTAATATTTTGAAGATTGCAGTACTCCAAAGGCCAGTGATTGGTTGAATTGTCAAGTACATATAATGATCCTGGTTCCATATTTCTATTTCTATATCGCTTTTTTCCTACATCATCAGCCAACAACAGCAATCTAAAGCGTCGGAAAGGAACAAATAACAACAAATGTGGCCTCTGTCCTGCAAAGCAGACTCAGCTCCAGTGCTTCACAACTGTACAATGTCATCGAACGACGAAAGACATACATGGCGTCATGATTCCATTTTGTTTATGATAATCTTCTACGTAAAACAACTGATACAGCTTCATTACGAATTATTTGTGGATTTGGATGGGTACAAAATTCCATCAGAGCTCTTTGGAAAGTTTCGACTGTGTTTAATGCTCTGGAAAGGGTCGGAAATAATAACAGTAGAACTAACTTGCTGTTTCGATATAGATATGAATTTAACGAATATAAACACAAAAAATACGAATACTTACATTGGGATTAGGAACAAATTTACAAAAATAGTCGTTAAAGTGACGTCATTTGGATTTACAGGAAAATCTACTATTCCCCTAAAAAAAGTGTTAAAGTCAAAAAATGTAATTTCTGAAAGAATGGAAGCAAAAATTAGTATAACTACAATAACTTCATCTTACTACTTTTATACACAGCGAAAGAGAGCTTGGAAGTACCTTGAAATGTTAATAATTTAATAAGATTCCTATTCAAATTCTTATTCAAATTTTTATGAACATCCATCAATCTTTTAAATTCGAGTTTTATTGTCATTAAAACCTTCACGAACTATTTTCACAATTCTGAGATTAACAGTGATATGTTTAGTTACAGCATATAAACTACCAGATAATGAAATTTCTTTGGTATCACAATTAATGGCTTTCACAAAATGTTTTTTTATAATTTTAGCAACAAAGCTAAATAATCTATAATCACGATCAAATACTGATTTTTACAATTATCTTGTTGGGTCACAGGATTTACTGGTATTCTTGTTAAAATCTGTTTACATGTCAACTTTGATTTTATTAGATGAACCAATGTATATTGTGACCTTTTGTTTCCACTTTTTAGCTTGTAGGTATGAAGATTTTTTAAACTTAGTAGATACATGGAAATGAAAATGAAAAAAAAATTATAATTATTATTTACAATTTGTAATATTTTAACGTTTATATGGAACTGCTGTACAATTAAATTGTACTTTAATCACGTTTTTCTCCATAGCAAACTGATTTTATAATCAATACCGAATAACTATTTCTTCTGTGTCATGCTGCTGGAAATAAATATGTTAAGGGTCTTTGACCAAGAAAATCTTTTGTCTGAAGTAAATTCGTTTGCACTAAAAGATATTCCTAAAACAGCTTTGTCATTCCGCATTTTGTAATAATGAATAACCCTTTGAAAAGAAAAAGCATTTTCGTCATGGTGGCTTGTCTATCTTCGGTGAGGCGGACAACTTTACTAAATTGGACAGAAATTTTCTATTGTTTATAGGAATCACAAAAGCTATTTCATTCCTGTCAAGTTTAAAACTGTTTGTTAAATTAAAAATATTCAATCTTCTAATTTGAGGTAAGCTGTATATAATCCTTAATTTAATCTGGCATTTGTCATTTTAACAAGGCGTATTTTTTTACCAGATGTACTAAGTGTAATATAGAAATTTAGTAGATATTACATGGCAGAAGATGATCTACTTTATTTTTGCTTCAAAGGACCTTTCCACCTAGCTACCCACCGGAAGAACTTAACTATTATTCATGAAACCATCTCTATTTTTTTTTATCCTGCAAAAATTGGGGGGGTTGGGGGGGGCTTTTCACCATCTGTTTCAGTACCGTGTTCAATGTTACCAGTATTTATGTATTCCGACCATCCACGCCTTATAATAACCGTGTTCCTGTTCCCAAATTAGTACCTTGCAGACCATGCTTTTCCAATGATGATCAATAAAGCTGTCTTTTGTACTTTTTTGTCTTTAACATCTTTGATAGGTCTCTTCCTAAATTGTTCTGAATTATTGTAGTATTGGCCGTTTAACTGATTTTATATGATTGGCTTTTCAACAAGTTGGACAGTAAAAGTTTAAACGTCAGTTATTCCTTGCTAAAAAGCTAATTTTATGTTCACTTATTATCATTGATTTGTTAGAATTTATGTTCTTACCTGTAGTGTAATAAATAGATGGTCCTCAGCAATATATTTTCTCTTGTGACAAGTTCAAAGGGGGTTTTTTGCCTCTGTTATTTTCTTAACCAACAGAAGACCGTAGTCATGAATTTTCCTTGTATATGATTTACCTATGCAAACATGACTGTTGAATTCTGTTAAATATTGAATACTCTTTACAGAATAAGAAGATTATTTGCAGGCCGAAGGCAACTCATCTTTATAGGGGCAGCTTTTGCAATTGTCTGGTTTGTGCCTGAAAAGAGATAATATTAACTAGGCCCATGCTAAGAAGACGGAAGGGTGCCCTCTGGGGGATCACAATGTCATTCATTGAAATGCTTGACTGGAAACTTTCTTTAAAACGATTAAAAACAGATATTTGGTTTTTGAAAAGGTAAAGCTCACTCCATTAAATGACAGTTTAAAGGTCATACGCAACATCAGTTGCTATCTCAGTCCTATCATACATGTTAACAGACTTATTAGAAGGAAAAAATAGATTCAAGTCATCACCTTACGAAGGATCTTGTCAGGAATATCACTGATCTGAAGAAAGATATTAGGGCCATGAAGATACCCTTGTAAACAACAGAAAAAATTAGTTGAGAACCAGAGGATTGACTGTAAAAGGCGAAATCAAAATATTACGTTAAACAGAGACGGAAACAGTCTATAAGCAAAACGTTATTGACAAGATGAGAATGCCGAACGTTGTCGAAAGCTCCAGCAATATAACAAGTAACAACTTTACCTTTACCTGATTGAGTGCCCGCTGCACATGTTTAGAGATAGTTGTAAAAAGATATGTAGTCGATCTGCAAGAAAGAGAAACATTGTAAGGGTCAGAAAATAGGCCAGCAGAATAAAGGTACTTCAACTAACCATCACTGGATAGATATTTGAAAAAATATCTTCTTACAAGTAAGATGGTTGATAATAATTGGTTGACATTTACAAAAATAAGTCAATTACCAGAGTTCTTGAAAGCCAAAAATACTGTAGAAAACTACCATCCTATAGAACACAATATTCAATGTTGCATTTCTAAAAATAAATAAATAAATAATAGGAGTCGAACCCTCCTAAAAAGGATAACAGGAATATTATCAGGGGCAATTGATTTAGATGCATCTAACTGACGAGTAATAAAGTAAACATTTGAAAGAGTGGTCTGAATTGAGTGTAAAAGATTATCTTTTCTGAATGGAAAATCAGGTAAAGGACGACCAGTATCTTATTTTGCTAGTCAGTTAGTTAGCTAGTTAGTTAGTTTATCCAGTTATTTATTTATGACTGAATATTTTTACAGGATAACCCATTCAAAAATAATAGGTATAGGCTATGTACAATAAAATTTCTGTTTTTCAATAAGTCTTGCCGTAAATACAAGAAAGATTAACAACAACGTAAAAGTTTGTAGGAGAGATAAAAGACTGAAAGATATAAAATAACTTTTTTCAAATAACAATTTTCAAAGCTTATCTCTTGAAGTAGCTGACCGAACTTCACGTAGGAGTTCATCAAAAACTTTTGATTCATAATAACAACAACTATTTCTAAAGGAGTCCAGGATTGCTTGTGGTAATTTGAGTAGGATGTCACTGTTCCTGGTTAAATTTTCCATTACTTTCAAGTAATTACAAAAATTATTACAATTTAGATTATTCATATATATATTTAGTGGTCGGGAGGTTTGACTTACAACCTCCAGGCTGAAGTAAGTAAGTTAGATTATTTAGAGATTTGCAAACTTATAGACCTAATCACTGCTTTATAAGAGTTTCAATCGACTTTATTCTTGATGGTGTGGCTTCTTTATACAAGATTTTGAATGCTTTTTCTCAAAATGTTTCAATTTTACTTGTAAGTGTTGTTAGTATAGTGAAAATAGAACAATTTGTAAACTGTAACCGTGCTTCTGGAAGTCACATTGGAAAAATGACTTGTAATCAAGAGATAACTCTAGTACTGTCTTACGTTGTTAACCTACCATATAACACTATGGAATACAAAAAAAATTATTTGTCCTTTAATTCTGCATCAGTTGTGTTAAATTTTGACATAAGAGGCGTAAGTGTTCCATTTGAACTTAAGCAAGTTCAGTTGCAAAGCACCTTTTAATAACAGAGACCAACTGAACTTTTTTGCCTGCTGCTACTGCATGAATTCATTTTCTATACTCTTTAGGTGACAGAGACACCTCAAAAGCGTCAAGCTGTCTTCTTTTGCCCGAGTTCCATAGAAAGCCCCTGCAGGTTGATGGCAAAAAAGGAAGTGTATTCTCATACTGTTCATTTCCAACTTTTGTAGCGATGAACGATATTGGACGTATACTTTCCAACAACCGTTTCGTCGTAACTCCAGCATAAATAATTTGTTTGGTAAAAACACTGTGCAATTTTGTATAATTGATATATACTCAAGCCAACAATGTCACTCCATTAATTTTGCAATATATTTCGAAGTTAATACTTCATCTTCAGGCTACAAGGTGAAAATACAAAAACAGTAAAACTGCTGAATACAATATTTCCTATCTCATGTCAACATCTCTCTGCAGTATATACAGTTCTAACGAAATCTAACACAGTGAATTCGAATCTAACGAAATCTAACACAGTGAATTCGAATCTTCAATCTTTTTGAATAAACTATGATAATTGAGAAGCCTCCCTCGAGGGACCTGGTCGACAAGTTAAACCCTTATGACTAATTCGCGGCTTTTGTACTCATCCTTTGCATTCAATGTTGGTTTTATTTCCCGAATGAGTACTGCCTCTAATGTCATTAACTTGTATTCCGACTTAGTCGACTTTGCTATTATTTCTGCATGATTGATTGATAGCTCCACGTTACACATTTTAATGCTGTCCCACTTCTTTATATTTATGCTCCTTTACACGGGTTAGCAGATGTCGGGTAGTTTGCCTCACATAATACGATAGGCATCGCGAACACGTAATTTTATATACTAAACCCCTTTGCATAGGTTTTTCCACGGTTACTTTTAATGATGGTAGAACTGTTTTTATTTTCTTAATCGTAGAGACAATTTTGCACGGTGCCTCAATGCGTTTCAATGAGCGTTCAAATTTCTCGGTCACTTTCCCTCGATATTGAAGAAAAATAAGTTTTTTCTCTGTTTTATCATTATTACTTTTTTCTTCTATCGGTGGTTTCGGTTGATAAATCTTGTCCAGAGTCTTCTCAATAATTTCATCATAAAATGATGGGGAGTACTGGTTGTTCTCCAGGAGGGTTTTTGCTTTGTCGAGGCTTTGGTGAAAGTTCTCCCACGTACTGCATGCATAGTGAATCCTATACACAAGACCGGTGACTACAGAGCGTTTATACTTCATAGGAGCTAGTGAGTGGAAGTTTAGGGTCAGCCCTGTATCCGTAGCTTTCCTGTACCACGTTGATGTTAAGCGTTCTCCTCTGTGTATGATACGCATGTCAAGAAATGGGATACTGCCATTTTGCTCTTTCTCCATGGTAAATTTTAGGTTGGGGTGGTAGTTATTGATCTCCACAAGTTTGTCCTCAATTTTTTCTCTGCTAATTTCCCTAATGATATCATCCATGTACCGGGAATACGGTTTTGCTTCGCCCTTCATATTCTTGTCGAATTTACTGAGCCAACCATTAGCAAGATTTGGAGCCGGTGGGCTTCCCATCGCCAATCCATCCTTTTGTCTGTAATAACCATCATGGGTTAGAAGTAGCACATCACAACTGCTGATGCGTGCTAGTTGAATAAAGGTTTCTGCAGAGATATACTGCAGAGAGATGTTGACATGAGATAGGAAATATTGTATTCAGCAGTTTTACTGTTTTTGTATTTTCACCTTGTAGCCTGAAGATGAAGTATTAACTTCGAAATATATTGCAAAATTAATGGAGTGACATTGTTGGCTTGATTATATATCAAAAAAGGAAGAAACAATAAAAAGGGGTAAAGCCACCTAGTGTTAAGATTTATGAAGAAAGAAAAGTTGAAAAATAAATTAATTATCTGAAGCGCGCTGAAATTCTATAATTTAAATTTTCTATAAAATTTCTATTTGCCCTTCTCTTTGGGTGTCAATACCAACCTCAATGATGGAAGAAGGAAAATTGGATGTTGTGGTTGCCCGGCAACATTTAACGACATGATCTTGTTTTGATTTTCTGAGGAAAGGGGTCTGGAGACAACTTCTCCTCAGAATTTAAACAGAAACACAGTCTGTTCCCACGAAAGAGTAGTGATATCATTGTAGTCATTTACATTTATCAATGAAAATGGAGGATCAAAACACCGCAAAAAATCCATCTAATGACAACCTGTTAAAAGAAGAAGATACAAATCGAAACCCTGAAAATTCTAAAGAAGACAACGGCGAGGAAGTTCATGCAAAAGAACCTGTCATATATGCACTTGCACCTCAACTGGAATCCAGATCAGAAAGTCAGGTTGATGTCAGTGCTTCTCCTGCTTTTCAAAATCTTGACCAGGTAAAAAAAATTACTACTACATTATTAATTAACTATACCAATTCCTACAGCTCATTGTAATAAGGAAAGTAGTAGTCACTAATATTTTTTTAATCGAAAGTAAATCGCAGCTAAATCCAGGGTTCTCTGCATCATTACGAGATACAACAATATTAAGAATCATAATTATCACTATATTTTAAATGCCCCTATTATTTGGTACCACAAACCCTACCTCCTTCCCGACCCTACTTAAATCAAAATACTTTCCAACAAGACCGGGAGTACATTTGGCCAAGCAGTAACACCTGTCAATCTAAAAAATTTCAACCCTGCCAAACTTTTAATTAATTACAAATTAATTAGAAATTCAATCTTTAAGGAGCAACAGTCAAAACTTCCACTGAGCAGGAAAAACTATTTTTATGTAATTTTTTAAAATTTTACAGGCTTCGCCTATGTAGCACCAATAGCCCATGATTTTTGTAGACGACCCAGTTGGTACCCTAGTTGGCCAACCCAAGGAAAAGAATATTTCCAGTGCAATTTGATACAAATAGTTGAATTTTGAAAGGAATTCATTATCTTTGGACTTTTTTTGATGGAATATTATTTTCACTGTTAAATTTTGAAGTATAAGCTGTTAAATTCTATCCTCATTTATTGTTGTGTTTAGCTGTTCAACGATGGACACATTGCTGGTGAAAAGGTAGCAAGGCTGAAGGCAAACTATCAAAATGTGTTGTCATTTTTGAAAAAAACAAGAAAGAATGAAGCTGATTTATTAATGAATGCCAAAACTTTGCTGCAACAGGCTCAGACATTGAGGACAGAATTGGAAAAGGGGGATTCTTATCCTCATGTTGAAGATAATGAAGTCAACAGGTAATAATGAAATGATCCAGGCATTGTAACATCGTTCTATTAATTTTTAACAAGTTGCTTTATTTTCATTTATTTTATTGGCAGTAAATGCAGTTTAATTAAAAGCTGGTGTGTTGGAACTAGCAAGAGATAAAACAACAATGAAATAATGCCAAAAGAATAAGTTTAACAATGAATCCTGGAATGCTTAGCCAAGATAGAATGAGCTTGCTTAATATTAACCAACATTAAGAAATAAAGCTTCACCAGTGTAGGCTGCAATCAGTTAATGGGCATAGAGGTCATCTTATTAATAGAGCATATATGACAGAACTTTTTTATAACAAAAGGCTTCTGAGGTTTTTAGTTTTTAATGGTAAAAGTGCAGGTTTCAAGCTGTTCCAATGTATCTTTTAACTTGGTCATTACAGATGTTGTTAAGGGCTGTTTTTATACTTTTTATTGTTTCCCACCACATACAAACTAATTTTGGTGTAAATTAATGGCTAAAATTTTCTGGCTGAGAGCATTCTGAGCACAGAGGACAAGTTGCTGACATAATTATTAAGAGTTAAAAATATCTTTATTGTCAGTAGAGGAGGTAAAGGACAATTAAAATAAATTTGTCAATATATGTCAACATTTATTAACTCTCTGAAAAAGTTAACTAACCCATCAACAACCGTGTTGCTTTTGTGGTTTTGTTGCTTGGTTTTTGCTTTCTGAGTACTGTGGCAGCTGGTAAAATCTTACTGTCCATTTTCTGTTGAATACAGTGGATTCTTCAAGAGAAAAACAGACATATTCTACTTAACCTTCTTAGTATCAGACCTATAGTGAAAATCATAGCCATGTGAGGGCAACTCTGCTTTCTGCTGCTGCATTTTGTCATCACTGATTTTTCTTCCTAATAAAAATGAAATAGATTTCAGCCAAAGTACATGGATTTATAAATAGTGCAAATTTTCTTTCAAGTAGGAAACCTCTTTAGTGTTTAATAGAACCAAGGATTACTTCAGCTCTTTTTTACAGAAGAACAAGATCACCTTGCAGGTTATTTAAATGAAATGCAATGTAATGTAGGATATTCATAATGTTTTGAATCATATGCTTTTTCTGAGCAATGATTCCAAAGATACTTCTCCCACCATCAGGCTACTAGAGTAATTAGGCATAGCTGTTTTGTTCTTTAATAGTGTAGATGTGCTTAGTGACAGGGATTGAGTGGTTTTGAGGAATGCTGTCATACCTATTTTGCCTTAGTTGTGTTTATTTTCAGTAATGCTAGAAGTCATATTTCTGAGAGAGTGTAAGATATGCTGTTGATGTTATTGTTGTAGTGTAGGGAATTTCTTTCTTTT
>RDPX01000111.1:1311961-1323280 GCA_003991215.1 Morbakka virulenta | reverse complement strand
AGGAAAGCCATTGGAGAAAGGAAAGTTTCCCTGTTCAGTCTGTGGGAAGGGAGTTGGGAGCAACTCAGTCTATTGTTGTACTTGCAAGCACTGGGTACATAAACGGTGCAGTGGAATAAAGGGCAAACTGACAGAAACTAACCGTTTTAGCTGCAAGAGGTGCATAGAAGGAGAGGTAACCTGTGACTTAGACCTATGGAAAGTGCATTTGGAGGGTGAGGAAATAAAAGTTGTCTAGAGGTTTTGCTACCTTGGTGACACCCTTGGAGCTGAGGGAGGAGCTGGTGCAAGTGTAACAGCAAGGGTTAACAGTGGATGGAGTAAGTTCAGGGAGCTAATGCCGTTGTCAACCAGCAGAGCTCTACCATTACCTACCAAAGGTAAAGTCTACCAGGCATGTGTACGTAGCACAATGATGTATGGCAGTGAAACTTGGCCAGTGAAAGCTGAAGATGTCAGCCACATGGAGCGGAATGACATGAGAATTATAATATGGATATGCAACGTAAGTCTAAAGGACAGGCTCAGTTCTAATGAACACAGAAGGAGATTGAATCTGGTCAGTATTGGCAGCTGTATGCAGAATAGGAGGCTTCGTTGGTTTGGTCATGTGGAGAGAATGGACAAAAATGCTTGGGCAAGTAGATGCAGAACAATCAAGGTGACAGGAACCACTGACAGCGGAAGACCGAAGAAAACATGGTAGGAAGTGATAAGTGAAGGATAGGATAACTTGGAAGTCAATTTCAAGAAAGTGTCCAACACATGCTTGAATGTAAAACGGACGTTAAACCGAATATGATGGTGATGATGACACCACTCAGCGACAAAGAAAGACACGGCAAAGAAAGTAAACTGAAGAAAGGGAATTGAAACAAGTTGTTAAAAAGTGTGTTTTTATGGAGGTTTAAATGCACTTATTCAAATTATAATCTGTGACACGCTTAACTTACAATTTATTCACTTGATTACTTCTTCAAAGAGTTGTAGAGATCATTTGTCTTTGACTTTTAGTTCTTAAAAAAAATTTAAAAAGCCAGATATGGTTTTAAGTGAAGATAACTAGAACCTGTAATAAGTGGGTTAGGTTTTACAAGGTTTCTCGTTATGGCTGTGGTGAATTAATTAAGGAGTATGGCCTACAAGCTAATACGCCTTATATATTATCAAGCTGTCGAATTCCGCCTTAATTACCCTGTGAGTTGCAGTACATACTTTTGAGTTACTACTTAACACAGACTAGATGTTTATAGTTGGGATGCCTCTCTTACTGAACATTCACTCTTATCCCGCAGTTGAAAAAAATGTCGGATAGAAAAACCAATCTTGCTGATGAAAGGGAACAACTTTCAAAAACCTTGGACTATCAAAGAAGTATTCATGAGAAAAAGGTAAATTTAATGCCTTTATAACTGTCGAGTATATTGTACGGTTTTATCACTTGCATTAAGGTACACCTACATCAGTACAATTTCTTGTATGATCTTCAGTAACATAGAGGCCTTATCCTGGCCACCAGATTTTGTATTCTGAGTAGTATAAAATTATCTCATCTGCAACAGTAGGTTTGAAAGCTCTTGTAATAATGAATCATATATTTGCTATAGTTTGAAGTACTGTGTGTGAGTAACAAAAATACCACAGCGAATACAGAAGACAGAAATATAGTCAGTAGTCTCTTCAAAAGGTAAAGGTTACCATTAGACGTAAAACCATCAAGAATATAAATGAAAAGTAACCACAAAGAGGTAGGAGAATTCTATGTCCTAGCCGTTCTAGGTAAGATTCTTTTTCATAAAACCCCACTCATCTTCCTTATGCTTTCGTTACAGACGTTAAATTGAAACAATCCTATATATTAACTGAAAATTGAAAGGGCCATGACAAATAAAGTGTCCATTCTTGCCTCAACTGAAATAGGCATGTTGTACTCCAGAAAATTCAAGAGCGTAAGCACAAAAGTACATACCTGCGTACGTATGGACGTGTTTCAAAAGAGAGCATTGCAATCATTCTTCGCTCCTCTTTTCAATTGGATGAATTTTTCATTAATAGCTTTAATGAAAAGTGAGAAGAGGATTAATCTCAGGTTTGGCATTGACATCTAATAATCAGGGACCTTTGGAATGTAGCAGTTCCCGTTTTTAGGAAAAGTAGTGTGAAACATTTTACTTAATTGAATATTTTATCCAAGAAGTATTTTTAGTCATACTTATGAAGGCTGGATTTGATATTTAAAAAAATGAAAAAACCGAGAAAACTGCTTTGGTTCACCTAGTCATTTAGCTTAATAGTATAATATAGGCTGTCGTTATTGTTGTCATCTTACATCAGCCCCATGACTGATTTTCTTATTAAATAGGAAAGAGAGGTAGATGTTCTTACAAAGGAATATGAACTTTCCAAAGAGAGGCAGGCAGAATTACTTGGAGATAGGTTTGTTCTATTCTTACTTTAACCATAAGTATTAACAATCTTGTCTGATTACTTAGTTATTAGATCATATGTTACCTACGTACATCGATGTGTAAATGGAAAAACGATTAAAAACTTTGAAGACTATTTCGAAACTCTCGGATCAAAAACAAACACACGAAACAATGGGAAAATGACACGAATTCCAAAAGTAAAGCTTGAGGCTGCTCGCTCATCCTTCTACTTTCAAGGAGCACTGGCTTTCAATAATTTGCCAAGAGAACTTCGAATTGAAAGAAGTCCTTCAAAATTTAAAATTTTACTTAATAAACTTTAATTGAGAACATCCTATTAGCCAGCTATCTGATCGATGCAGCTCATGTGATATCTTCAACTTATATTTATTTATATTTGTTTTGTAAATTTATAAGTACAACACTAANGTAAAACGGACGTTAAACCGAATATGATGGTGATGATGACACCACTCAGCGACAAAGAAAGACACGGCAAAGAAAGTAAACTGAAGAAAGGGAATTGAAACAAGTTGTTAAAAAGTGTGTTTTTATGGAGGTTTAAATGCACTTATTCAAATTATAATCTGTGACACGCTTAACTTACAATTTATTCACTTGATTACTTCTTCAAAGAGTTGTAGAGATCATTTGTCTTTGACTTTTAGTTCTTAAAAAAAATTTAAAAAGCCAGATATGGTTTTAAGTGAAGATAACTAGAACCTGTAATAAGTGGGTTAGGTTTTACAAGGTTTCTCGTTATGGCTGTGGTGAATTAATTAAGGAGTATGGCCTACAAGCTAATACGCCTTATATATTATCAAGCTGTCGAATTCCGCCTTAATTACCCTGTGAGTTGCAGTACATACTTTTGAGTTACTACTTAACACAGACTAGATGTTTATAGTTGGGATGCCTCTCTTACTGAACATTCACTCTTATCCCGCAGTTGAAAAAAATGTCGGATAGAAAAACCAATCTTGCTGATGAAAGGGAACAACTTTCAAAAACCTTGGACTATCAAAGAAGTATTCATGAGAAAAAGGTAAATTTAATGCCTTTATAACTGTCGAGTATATTGTACGGTTTTATCACTTGCATTAAGGTACACCTACATCAGTACAATTTCTTGTATGATCTTCAGTAACATAGAGGCCTTATCCTGGCCACCAGATTTTGTATTCTGAGTAGTATAAAATTATCTCATCTGCAACAGTAGGTTTGAAAGCTCTTGTAATAATGAATCATATATTTGCTATAGTTTGAAGTACTGTGTGTGAGTAACAAAAATACCACAGCGAATACAGAAGACAGAAATATAGTCAGTAGTCTCTTCAAAAGGTAAAGGTTACCATTAGACGTAAAACCATCAAGAATATAAATGAAAAGTAACCACAAAGAGGTAGGAGAATTCTATGTCCTAGCCGTTCTAGGTAAGATTCTTTTTCATAAAACCCCACTCATCTTCCTTATGCTTTCGTTACAGACGTTAAATTGAAACAATCCTATATATTAACTGAAAATTGAAAGGGCCATGACAAATAAAGTGTCCATTCTTGCCTCAACTGAAATAGGCATGTTGTACTCCAGAAAATTCAAGAGCGTAAGCACAAAAGTACATACCTGCGTACGTATGGACGTGTTTCAAAAGAGAGCATTGCAATCATTCTTCGCTCCTCTTTTCAATTGGATGAATTTTTCATTAATAGCTTTAATGAAAAGTGAGAAGAGGATTAATCTCAGGTTTGGCATTGACATCTAATAATCAGGGACCTTTGGAATGTAGCAGTTCCCGTTTTTAGGAAAAGTAGTGTGAAACATTTTACTTAATTGAATATTTTATCCAAGAAGTATTTTTAGTCATACTTATGAAGGCTGGATTTGATATTTAAAAAAATGAAAAAACCGAGAAAACTGCTTTGGTTCACCTAGTCATTTAGCTTAATAGTATAATATAGGCTGTCGTTATTGTTGTCATCTTACATCAGCCCCATGACTGATTTTCTTATTAAATAGGAAAGAGAGGTAGATGTTCTTACAAAGGAATATGAACTTTCCAAAGAGAGGCAGGCAGAATTACTTGGAGATAGGTTTGTTCTATTCTTACTTTAACCATAAGTATTAACAATCTTGTCTGATTACTTAGTTATTAGATCATATGTTACCTACGTACATCGATGTGTAAATGGAAAAACGATTAAAAACTTTGAAGACTATTTCGAAACTCTCGGATCAAAAACAAACACACGAAACAATGGGAAAATGACACGAATTCCAAAAGTAAAGCTTGAGGCTGCTCGCTCATCCTTCTACTTTCAAGGAGCACTGGCTTTCAATAATTTGCCAAGAGAACTTCGAATTGAAAGAAGTCCTTCAAAATTTAAAATTTTACTTAATAAACTTTAATTGAGAACATCCTATTAGCCAGCTATCTGATCGATGCAGCTCATGTGATATCTTCGACTTATATTTATTTATATTTGTTTTGTAAATTTATCATTACAACACTAATTTTTACTTTTCAACTATTTATCTTAAAACTTACTTATTGATCTTTTTGTTTTACAGGACTACTCTTGAAAACAGTGTAAATATTTTGATATATTGTACAACTGACTGTAATATCCTGTATAAATATTTGATAATAATAATAATAATAATAATAATAATAATAATAATAATAATAATAGAACGTTATCTTATACGTGACTGAATCCACCTTAGTCTTTCTCCAGAGTAACGAAAAATTTTTCTACCCAACGCTACTTTGGGTCCTTTTGTTCTAGAGGCATTGATTTTATCAGGTAACAGTAAAACCAATTTTCCCTTTAATTTTCCTGAGCATAAAAGGTCTACTGAATACACTGGATGATAAATGCATTACCAGCTTGACATAATGTGTTTATATTTGTTTTCAGAGTTAACATTGTATACTAAGACTTTGTGAGGACGCTTAGTTTCTATAATGTTGAATAAGCTTTTTGATGCTGTTTTTAATTCCCAAGAAGGCCGATTGTTTGGTTTACTAGTTGCCATTTGATAAAGACTTTCTTCCTGCTTTATTTTATGAAGCTTCGACAGTTTAAACACCATCCCAGTCAATACATTTATTGAAAGTAGGTGATGCAATTGGAAACTTGCATGTTAGCGTAAAGTTCTCTTGAAACTTTAATTTTCAAAATGAGGAAAATGGAAAACAATGCCTTCGGCCAAACAATACTTTAAGCTGATTTAATATGGTTATTGCTGGGCATTAATTTTTAATCAAATCATCATCATCATATTGTGCTGTGCTTTGGCTATCAGTAATCTCCATCCGTCACGGTTTCAAGTGTGCACGATATCGTTTGTGTTGGGTTTTCTTTGTGTAACCATGATGTCATACTGTCAAGCATTTTCTCTCTCTCCCAACCCCTGGTTCGTTTACCATCAATTTTGCTTGCCGTTACTATTTATTTTCCCTCTCATTACTATTTTTTTCTTATCAGGTGTTCAAGAATGTTTAATTCAATACCTTATCCCTTTTCATGAAGAAAATCTTGTGGTTATTTGTTAAACTTTGAGCTAAGACATTGTTGTATATACTTCTCTCAGACTTAAAACGTGATAGTTGCTACTTTCCCTTAAAATGCTTGTATCAGTCAGGACGTAAAATATGAAGTAGTGTATTGTTGAAGTACGCTGTCTTGTGAGCCTGATCTTTTTTCTTTTTCTTTGTAAGTTTACCCCTTCCCTTCCATAATCCGCCTACCTGCTGTTCTGTACTAACCATTACCTTTGGGATACGTCTGCTCCGTCAGCCTTAAATTAAGACCAAGGATAAAAGTTATCGTTTACTGCAATGTTTCGAGCTGTTTTTTGCCATTTGACAATACAGTGGTCAGCTCCTGAAGGCACTATGTTTTTCGTATTTTTAGTTCCTCCTATATCAGGTTTATCACTGTTTTCCGAATTTGTTAATTGAATAAAGATATGTGCCATTTGGTGATACTCTTCTTTCATATTTCCCATCTGTGTTTTGAGTCAATTAATAAAAAGGGTTTTGAAGTAATATTACCCACACGTTTAACATTACCTTTATGTTTGTGTCAACTTCATCGTTCATTCACCTAACATAGTAAGTTTTTGCTGTCTGAAATTACAATCGTGAAATAGTTTACTAAGGCTGTTGAAAGTTATTATTGAGGGGCAAGGTCATTGTAAATTTCTACAATTTTTCTATTAAAAAATAAAAGCAAAAACACTTGATTGGACTCTTCAATCTATAATGAAGTTATTGTACATATTTTATCGCAGATCAACCTTAGAAATTAACTTGAAATATGGTACAAATGAAAAGAAGAATGAGCATGATATACGTGCTAGGAAGGCAAGAGAAAAGGATCGGTCATTGAGGTTTGTACTTTTCAATTACAGACTCTACAGTAACACTTCCGGAATTTACCCACCATTGTATTGCACACTAAAAATTAGAAAGTCGCATGAGTTGAAACTAAATAATCTTTATATATTTTTTTTGAAGTAGCTGTTTTATTGTTATGCCCTAACCTTTATGGGACAAATACGTACTAAATGCAGGAAAAATTTCTTTAACCATTATGGGTTTGCTCTTTATAATCAGTGATACTGAGAATTGAAGAAAATTTGGAAAATCGAAAAATCTCAATGTACAGAGCATAATTACATTAGGTATATTGCAATATAACAATGTTTATTTTGGTTACAAGCTTTTTTATTTGCACTCGTCTGGACCAGGTTAGTAAAGTAAAAAAACTTACGTCATTTGAAGTTTTTCTATTTTTGAAAAAAAACAAAGAAATGGTAAAAGATAGCCCTCTACTTTTCGTAATTGTTTGCCTAAAATTCATGCAGACTCTATACAAATTGTTTTAATTAAAAAAGCTGCACCATAACGGAATAATTATTAACGATTTAGTGACAGGTCGTAAAATGCTCTTTTTCTGAGCTCGATTTTTTTTGTACACGTTTTCTGTAAATGTTAGGCTTTTACTAATTTATTGTATTAATCATCCTTTTTAAAAGTACTGAGCGTGCGTTGGGAATCACACACTGGCACTTAAAGTTGTATACACCCATACATTTGCTGTAAAATAGGCTTCTATTTTACTTGAACGAATATTTTTTAATTCAAAAAATTACTTTTAATGCAGTGGAACGATAGCATTTGAAAGTAGCCTTCAATTTGATTTTTGAACTACGTAGAATCCACAGCTGTTCAGGGCAGCTTGACTTATACAAAGCGCTTGCAAGAAAAAGTTTTGGAAACTAGCTCATGGATACCGGATAATTTATTATATACAAACGTAGAGGTACCGCTACTCAAGTTGCGTACTTTTATGTGTTTTTTGTGTTTTTGTGGTAATCTCAGGAGAACAAATAATGACAACAGAATGGTATTAACACTTTTTAAGGACAATCTTAAACTGCTTAAACACACATTTTTTTGTTTAAAGTTGCCTTGCTTAGAGCATCAAGAAATATTTAACACCCTTCTTGTTCCGTTTTAATTGTAAAGCTAATGATGAGTTGAGTTGATCAAGGCCAATTTATGAAAATTAGTGTTTGTTTACTTGCTCCTATTGAAAAATTGCAAAGGTGTTCTCGGCAAGTCTGTAATGCACATGAGGTTCGACTATTTTGTACATTGAATTAATTTATATTTATTATAGCCGATAAGAATATTACTGAAAGCTGGTGTGGCGAGCTCATCTCTACGCTTTTCATTTACTGATGTGCAACGTTTTGAAAGTAAAGTCTATACGTTTGAATTTGAAATTTTGATTTATCATACAAAAACTCCATCGCAAAGTGATGATGAATTAGTTCTTTCATGGTGCAGTGTTGTGGTGCAAATTTGAATAATCTGGCCAAGGGGAATTTAGGGAAGAGACGTTTAACGCCCAGATGGCACAGAAAAAATTGCGGAGGAGTTCTTAAGACCGAAAAAAGTTTTTTTCTAGCACTGGTTAAAGAATAACTTTAAGTTATTTTGACACTTTGTGTTAGGTGTATAATGAATTTTGTGTTGTGGTTAGTCAAAAGTTTCACTAATTTAACTTCATCGTTTTTGTTTGAAAGATGACAACAGTAGGCTGTTTTGGGGCTTATTAATTACCCTACTAGTATTATGTCGCATACTTTAGATTCGTATAGAATATTTCATATGCACAGAAAAGTGGCTTCCTTACACTAGAGTACCATCATTAAGTGAATATTCGAGAACAGTGAGCCTTGTTAGGAGAGCTTCTTAGCCTGCCTCTGATTTTGGTGTGTATTGAAATAAAAAGCCTTCTCCCCAAAGAAAGCGTCTTTACACCTGACATTTTTGGAGGTTATTAATTAATTTCATGTCTTCATCTGCCTCTGATGCCATCATAAAGCCCTGGCTCCAGATTTCCTTTCCGGACATTACAGATAGCATTTCTTTGCCCTCCAAAGTAAAATCTTCTAGAAATTCATTCTTAAGAGTTGTGTTCTGTATGCCTCCTCTTCTTCATTTTTCCAGTTTTTAAAACAGAACTGTTGCTCCTGTTTGGTTACCACAACTCATATGTCCCGGTTGTTGATTTCTTCTCCTACATATAGTTTCAGAGCGGAGTGGTGTTTCTGTATAGGTTTGTTTAAAACTTCCTCTTTATTCGGGTGTATGGACCATTGACCTTTTTAGTAAGTGCACTGTTGAGTGTCCGTTTTGAAATAGGAAAACACAGAAATCAACACCCTGATTGAAAATAACTAATTAATCATTTTGAAGTACTAACTAGTTCCTCAGGCTGATGAAATAGTTCCTACTTGCAATATGAGATTTATTGTGCCTTCGTTTGAGCAGTCGAATAAATGATAAGTGGTACACGACTTGAATATCGCTTTTGAAATCGGTTCATTTTGATTCCTTTTTTTGTCCATACGACTGATCGATAAAATAGTAGAGCACATGGCTAATATTTACATAATTACAGACAAAAGTCGTGCACCCCTTCCCCCCTTTTTTTTTTTTTCTTTTCCTTTTTCTTAGAAGCTCAGTAAAAATTCCCGATCCAAATAAATATGATGTTAAAGGTGGTATTCAAGTCATACTACTGTTTATTTGATGCAGCACAAAAAAAAAACGAATATACTTTATGCATTGCTACTTGACTTGACCCTGTATCTCTCTTCTACATTCTGAAAATCCTGTTCGTTTTCTGAAATAGTATTTCAAGGAACTCACAGAATCAAGGAAAACTTTCTCACAAAATCGATATTGGAACAAAGGCTTCTGACGTTACTAAAGGTGAAGGAGAGAGTATTATTTTGAAGATAAAAGGGTCTATAGGGTCTATGTAGAGTCAGTACTAACACATCTGGAATCTACACTTTCGGATATGGAGTCACTCTAGGGTCAAGAGATTATTCGCATCCCCAGGCCATTGAGGCCTCCTGTATGCTGGGGGTCATTCGTTTGATTGAACTTGTGACAGGAAAAAAAGGAATAGGTGTCTGAAACTATCACCTAGACGCAGACTATCAGGATGCCGACTAACTAAGGTGTATGTTGATGGGGATTGTATTAAATGGAGCGACAACGGACACTGCCTACCACATATTGCCCTCATAAGAGAAGAGTGGTGATGAAGTGACACTATCACAGGTGTTTTTTCGAGGCACCACCACTAATAGAGTTGCCAATCAAGGCTGAAGATTTTATAGTTCCTCTGAAAGACTTAAGCCCACCAGACGCCATCCTGATATTTCCAGGTATCGGGGAAAATTATTAGTTTGTTTATTATTATAATAAATATTTTTAATACTATTATTTGTATTTTCTATTTTTTTGTTAATTAAACAAACAGCCACAATTACATGGCCAAAAATAATGAACTATCAAATATTGTTGATCCTAATAGTAGTTAACGTCTTCCTTAGAAAGAAAAAAAAACCAAACAAAAACCAGTCAGTATTTCACTTTCATTTTGTACGAGTCCTGAAAGTACTTTTCGAATCATGCTTTCACTTTGTTATTATTTTTATTATTATTATTATTATTATTATTATTATTATTATTATTATTATTATTACTATTATTATTATTATTATTGTTATTATCATTACTATTATTGCTGTTATTTATTATTTTATTATTTTATTATTGTTATTAATTATTGTTATTGATCATTATTGTTATTGGCTAATAACCGCACACTGATAAAAGCTTCATGTAGCGGTAATGTCTCCTTGATATTGCTGACAGAAAATCTCCTCAGTTTTCAAGGACTTTTTTTCGGCATCCATTTGACTGTAGGATAACAGTCTTCTGTACTTCTTCAATCCTGGTCTCAATTCCTAGTTATTTTACTCTCCTTCTAATGTTGTAGTGGTATTTCTGATCGCCTGATGACTACTGGAACTACTTTAATTTTCACATTCCATAGCTTCTAGAGTTCTCTCTTTAAATCCTGGTATATCTTATCTTTCTCTTTCTCCTTCTATTCTATATGGGTATCATATTGGTTGGCAGATGCATTTGTTTTCTTTGTTGATTAAAATGAAATCTGCCTTCTGGCTACATCCGGAGATCAGGTGGTCTATAGTCTCAACGAATTGGTCACAAAATCTACACTTAGGGTCTGCACCATTGTGTAGTATGTTTGCCTGGTAGTTCCTGGTGAAAAGGCTTTGATCTTGGGCTGCGATAAGGAAGCCTTCCGTCTCTGCTTTCAGAATTGAACTTCGGAGCCACTGATGGGTAGCATTTTGATCAACATCAGCATTGCGACTCCGAAAAATATACTGGCCATGCAAAGCCTTCTGGCTCCATTTATCAGCAAGTTGTTGGTTTCCGATTTTCTTTGCCTTTTGTTTGACAGATTTTGCAGCCTTCGTGGCTGGT
>RDPX01000111.1:1305589-1308170 GCA_003991215.1 Morbakka virulenta | reverse complement strand
GTTGTTGTTGTATGACAACAACTCATGATTACAGCGCTCCCCATACCTAACCTGATAGCTGACAATACATGGAGAGATGTCTTAGTACTAGCACTAAGTCTGGTATTGCAGCATTGAATACAGACTGGATATTTGTTATTGCCCTGTTTGGTGACAAAAACAACAACGCACAGGCAAAAAGAGCCATGTTGTTATGTATGCCAAAGGGCAAATTATTAAAATATTAATAAAATATTATTTTTATTATTATTATTATTACTATTATTATTATTAATAATAATAATAATAATATTAATATAATTATTATTTTTTTATTGTTTTTTTTTATTGTTATTTTACAAAATTTAGCTTATTGCTCTTGCTGGAGGAATTGCCGATATTTTCCTGTGGGCGAGCTATAACAAATACCAAGGGGCCAACAGACTTCTTTCGCATTTCACAAGTCAAGTACCTTTCAGAGAACTCTCGGTGTTTCTATCAAGGCAGGCTTTTGAATTTATGCAATATTTACAAGAGTCCCTAGTTTCTCTATCCAATTTGCAAATTTCTTAGAAATACTACCCAGTGAACCAACGACTACAGGAATAAGTTGAACTTTTTTCATACCCCAAATTCTTCCAAGCTCTAATTTTAAGTCGTGATACCCCTTTATTCTATCCTCTTTTTTTTTTAAAGACTCTACTATCTAAGGGATATAGAATATTAAGGAATGTGCACTGTTTTCTTTTGTATAGAATATTGTTTACACAACAATATTTAGCCGCCTTGCCTATATTTCGTTATCACATTGGATATTCATAACCCAAAGAATTTTTCATACATTGTTCTCAATAGATCCTTCTGGACGATGATCGTACCACTATTCTTGACCCCCAAGACCATATTTTTCACAAAGTTTCAATGTATCAATTTCAGCACATTGTCATGACGTCTCTCATATTCTCGCTTGGCTGGTGTGGTGCATTTACTAATTATATGTTCGACTTTTTCTCGCCCTTCACCACACATCCTGCATAAAGTAGTATCAGAACTCTTTCCGATGCTCTGTTTTACATAGTTCAGTTTGAACCTTCCACTCTCCATGTACTAGCTACTTCCAAGTATTCTTTTGGTCAACTACATCCGGCAGTTGCCTAATAGACTGATCACACATCACTTTTTCAGTGCATTTAGTTTTTAACTGCTCTGTCTGATCTCTTTTAAACTCATTCTTTCAACTAGTGCCTTCCTTCTTGCTTGTTTCAGCTCTTTTCACACCTTCTACCAGTTTTTCGCCAGAGTTTTTTACTTATAGCCCAGGCAATTTTCTTCCCCTTTAACAGACATTTCCACACCCATCAATCCCCGACCTCGTTCTCTTCTCTTCAGACACAACCTGTCTATATCACTTTAAGGGTGAAAGACGCTATGTATAGCCACAGTTCTCCTTGTTTTTCTGTCCACGTTCTTCAATTTACTACTTTCGCAATCAATAATAGCTGCTCTATATCTCACCATAGCAGCTGCCCAGATATTTATTTCATTAGTTTTATACTTCCCATTCAGTTTTGATTTAAGGATCATCCTAAGTCTTTTCGTGTGTTCCTTGGTAATTTTCTTTTTCGTTTCACTTGCCCTGATCTTACCCAATTCTAGTATTCCAAGTTATGTATAGCCTTTGTCATCTACTTCTTTCACCATCTCCTCATTTGGAAGCTGAATTCCATCGAATTTAAAACATTTCCCTCGATTGAGACTCACAGGTCCACATTTATTTAAACCAAACTCCACCCCAGTATCTTGGCTGAAAACAAAAACCGTGTTTAGAAGAGATTCAAGTTGAATTCCTTTTCTCCCCACTCATAAAACGCACTAAACTTTCTAAGCAGAAGAGAAAGAGGTATCTTGCTTATAATAAATACGGGAGAAAGACTATCTCCTTGAAAGACTCATTTATTTAGTTTCTCTCTATTAGAAGTGAGTAAGAGGTTCCACTGTTTCATGCTTCTTTCTAGAAACTGTCGAAGATTTTTAGCTATACCAAGCTTTTCCAGACATTCGTTTATCCAGCTACGAGGGATGAAATTAAAAGCTTTCTTATAACTGATCCACGCCATAGCTATATTCGTATGCCTCTTTTTGCAATTTTTTAAGACAGTTGTCAATCAACAAATGATCTCTGGTGCCACGACTACCCTTTTTACACCCTTTCTGTTCTTCAGGAACATATTTTCGTTATCTAAGTACATGTAAATATTTTCAGCTATCATTCTCGTAAAAAACTTCCACATCAAAGGAAGGCATGTGATAGGTTGAAAGTTGTCAACAGCTTTCCCCTTTACAGAACTTTTTGGCGCAAAACAGTTCTTCCGTATGTCATCCAGGTAAGTATTTCAGTTACTCCTTCCAAAATATCAGACATTTATTTAGTCACTGTTTCATGGAGGTTATTGATATTTTTTATCCAGCATCGTTTCCAGGTGCCTTCCAGTCTGGGATTGCTTTACATTGGTTTTGCACTTTATTTTTATTAATCATCATCTTGTTTTGGTCATGCCCGGTCTCCTTCTTCATATTATTAAGCCATTTAACCTGTTTGTTG
>RDPX01000111.1:1243089-1303089 GCA_003991215.1 Morbakka virulenta | reverse complement strand
TTCTCACCTTAACTCACTATATGTTGCACACTTACTCCTCTCTTTCCATACATTCTAGAAAGGCGGTTGTCAATACTTTTATCAACATGGTATTTTACATAATTTGCTCAGCACATACCAACGCCACTGTCTCGACTTTTAAATCACGTCTAACTAACCAATTCCAGTTTTTTATTATGCACATTCTCAGACATTCCCTGATGGACTGCCCATGCATCCTTTACTCCTTCAATTATTTTTAAAGCTCCTGTGCATTTTGTCGCTGAATTCACTTTTACTGATGGCACTTTCCTTCTCATTTGCCCCTATTGTACGAATTGCCAGAATTAGTTTTCCGCCGAATTCTTTACGTGCAAATCGAAGCTATTTTCCCTCCTCTGACGCAGTGGTCTATGCTTATCAAACATGTACCTCCATGGCTCTTCAAGTAGAGTTTACATCACTCATGAAATGAAACGTACCATAAATTGTCATTGTCTTTCTTGCTGTTCTGTCTAGTCTTTTCAGTGCATATCCTGTCCTTTCCAGGATTTCTCTCCTACATCTGAAGATAGCTAGTGCTATCGTCAGGTATGGGGAAGGAATTGGTTCATCGCTTTAATTTTGTAATTATAATTATTATTAATTTGTTGTTATTATTATTTTGTTTTTATTATAATTTTGTTTTCTTTATTGTTATTATTACATCCTAATTCGCACCAGACTGTACTTCCAGGAGGGATTTTTGGAATAATATATCTGGCATTGTAAAGCACAGAAAGACTTCTTTACACTTTGCTAACATGTGTTAATTTATTTGACAAGGTCTGTGATCGAAAATGAATACTAATTTTAATTGTGCTTTGCTTTCCTTCCTTTCTAACATTTGTTGTTTGTATCAGTGAATGGCCCTCAGCATCTGGATTTTCTAAGATTTCCAATCACCAATTTATTGCAATCCCACCGGTTTTTTCAACCACGTGGATTGTTAAAGTCCTAGAAGTAACACTCGTTAAAGCAATGCACAGGATAAATCTTATTGTACCAATTACACTTTGTTATCTGTAGATCATAAATAATGTCCAAAATAGTCTGCAGTGCTTGAATTGTGAGGAAGCGAGACGTTGCAACAACATTATGAATTTTGATGGATCTTAAGTATCGAAAAACTGTTACTCTAACTGTTTTGTTCTGTCTGCCCATGCAATCTTTTGGCATTCTCTAGATATTCGTGCAGAAGTTCTTTTTGTCTTGCTGACCGAAATATTAGAACTTTTTTTACTTCGAACGACATGTTTGCAGTCTTTGCAGCTCTGTTAATACACGTTTAATATTTCTGTTTTCATTCTTTGAAATTCAAAAAGCCTATCTGTTTTAAGGTCCCGTATTTACAACCGTATACAAAAGTGGGAAATGATAATGTTTTCTGGGTTTTAATTTCGTTCTTAGTCTTACTGTATTCCTTTTCATATATTGCCAATACCATTGTTACATCTCTTGCTGTTGCTATTTGTCTCCTGATTTTTTTTGTTCTTATAGCAATTATGTTAAAGCATAACTTCAAAGGTAGCTGAACTGGTCAACCGCTTTTAGTTGCCCTTCTTCCAACTTTAATGGTAGTGTCTACTACCTCTATAGCTTCACTCACAATACTTTTTGTTTAAATGTAGAAAAGATGTCGAAAAAATATGTGCTCTTGTCTGCATCCTTGTACATTCTCAAATTAGTCTGTGGTTAATGCTGTAGTGCTACCCGATAGGCATTTTATCAATTTATGAAGCCTCAATCAAAAGTATAATGTGTAATGACATTGTTTCTCTTCTGTTCACAGCATGCCTCCATTTACTGTGACGAAATTCTTTCTTTAGTCGGGTAAACTAAGGTAAAGGTCTTGTTTATACTTTCAGTCTTTCAAAGTTTCATTTCTAATCCCCCAGCCTGTTCTATGGATTTCTTTGTCCTTTGTTATCTCTTTTTCTCCAGGTGGGATTTCATGTTCGGTGCATTAATTTTTAAACTTTTTTATCAAGCATTTCAATTGAATGCAGCTGTGTAGCTGGCTTTTTATTCGGTTACGTTATCCATTTTTATCAGGGAACCAAAATAGTTATTAGAGAATTTAAGGCTATTTTTGAAATGGTGGATCTGCACGTTGTATGTCCTTGCCTTTTGGTCACCGCCAGACGGTTTTTTAGAGTTAGGAAGCACTTTAACAATTTCTAATCTTTTCTAATGTCACTGTCTTTGTGCACATTTCATTTCAGAGTACACCGAAAAAACCAAGGTCTACAAGACGTTTGTTTTTGCCACAAATTCAAATCCATTCATACAAACCAAAAATAACTTATTCTTGCTGCTCTATGTATCTCCTATATCGAACAACATTCTACTTTACGAGCTTTTCATAACATATAATTTTTCTGATTTAAAGGCGTTTATTTTAATTTTCTTTTATAGTTCCTTGCTGCATTTTTTCTAATTTTCAAAGCTCTACTGTACAACCTTTCTCTTATTAGTAGACGAGTTTAGCCCATCGATTGAATTCTAATTAGTGCAATCTCTTCGTATTAGATAGAGCCAAAAGGTGGAAAATATACTGCGATTCCACACTTAGCAGAATTTCATAGCCCTCAAACTGAAGACGTACCACTGGATGCAGCTAGGTCTTATACCCATGTTACTATATATTATATATATATATATATATATATGCATATCGGTATTATGTAATTTCCTTTTTTCCTTTATTTAAGCCCTATGCTCTTTTCTTCTGATTCGTTCCTCTTTGGCGCATTGTATTCGTTCTCAGTTCGTGGATTAAAAAATTTAGACGCAGGACTGAAGAATGCTTTTTTAGCTATCGAAGAGATAAAATGCCCCATTTTTTATCACTTTACGCTTCTGTATACCAACTGTCAAGCGCTTTTGAGTTGCATCATTTTAACTCGAGCTAAGGAAAAACTTTTTAGAGCAACTTTGTAACCAAGTATTTGCTTAGCATTCTTATGATTGTTCTTATATTAACTTCTGTGACATACTTTCTCGTACATGTAGAAGCCTTAAAAAGGCAGAGCTACAATTGAAAATTTCCGAAGACAACTTAGGTCATACCCAGTCAGTGTATGATAAAACAAAATCACAAGTAGATGCCCTCCCAAAGGACGATGGCACATTATTGGAGAAGAGAAAGGATTTACAGAGAGAAGTAGATATTGTAAAGAGATCTCTGGCACAGCAGGTAATAAATTGATTTCTGGGAGTTTTTTTTATTTATTATGATAACTAATGCGTTTAATGTTGTTTTTTTTAGTTTTTTTAGGATTTTCTTTTATTCTGCAAAATCAAAGAATTTGTATGGTCGATAAAGACATTTCATTCAATTATAAAAAATTTTACGTCGTAAGGTACTTGTAATTATTTGAAGATCAAAATTATCTATCCCAAACACCATTTTGCAACATTTCTTTGAGTTCTTCTGTCGAAATCCTATTCTTAAAATGTAGCTAGAGGTTATTTTTGAGTCATATGTTGGATCAAAAAACTTAAAATTTCGAACCAAATATTTCTCCGCCCAAATTTGTTCAACCGTTGCAAAGGGCCATCCTATTCCACCTTATTCCATCCTCACTTCATTGGTACAGAGCTTATTATTTGTTGATTATACTTGTTACAAGACAACAATGAATGACTGTCCTATTCTATTATTATACTAGAATGCCTTAACTGCACATGAAAGACAACGAGTAGAGCAAGGAATTCAAGAAGAGGAAAGACTGTTGGCTGACCAAGGTCAGCTACGTATGGATGTTGTTGATTTAACTCGCTTGTCTCAGATCAAGGCAGATGAAAGAGAGCAGAAGGCTCGAGACTACCTCAAGGCCGAACTTCGTTTGCAGAAGGCGTTAGAAGACTTAAGAACTAAAGAATTGACTATACAAGATAGCTCAAAGAAACTTGCAGAAGTTCAGGCAAGGTGCGGTTGAAGTAATACATACCAAGTTATCTTTTAACTTCGTCATTTGCTAATCAGACTTAAAAGAAACAAATTTGATGTCACCTACAAAAGATGTAAAACGTTCATAATTTTTATGATGATAAAATTAGCAGCTTTTCTGCAAGAAAGGATTAGAAATTCTAAACGCCCCCTTCTGCTCTTAATTTTTCAACATTTACAATAAAATATGTGACATCTTGGGCCGCCATCGCTTATCTGGGGCTTGTTTTCGTCACTGTTACAAACAATTCGTGTTTTTGTTATCTCTATATATCAGAAGTAATCTTATTTCCCAAGATGTTATTCGAAGCAAAGACAATTGTGGCTTGTTAACCTTTTTTCTACATTTCTTTGCAAGTTGAGATGTTTCGTGCTGTACATATTATTATAATAGTTGTTGTTCTAACAGGATTTTAAAAGGATACTCAGAATGTCGAAAAGTCCAAATTCTGGGTGAAAATTAACATGCTAGACCGTATAATCATCTGTTTTCTTTTACATAATTTACAAACACGTAATAGCGAAAGAACGTGCACGGGTGCAGTAACCCCTCGAGATATAGGATGACTTCTATAAAATGGGAAGAAAAAAATTAGGGAACACAAAACGATATGAAAAAAGTGTTGTGTGATTAAGTATTTTCTCCTCATTTCGATTGTTCGATAAATCATAAATTTCTTTAATAAATCAAGTTAATTAGGTGCTTAATTTTTAAAGTGGTTTGCTTAAACTAAGGAAATATATCCCTTTAACTGTAATTTAAGGATTTATTTATACCTTTACTCCATTAGGCCACAGACTGACTTGTTATACATATTTCACCACATCTAATATATACACAGACAGACAAATAAATAGATTGACAGGCAGACAGACAGATGGAGAGAAAGATGGATAGATGGATAGGTAGGTAGATAGATAGATAGATAGATAGATAGATAGATAGATAGATAGATAGATAGATAGACAGATAGATAAATAGATAGAAAGAAAGAATGAAAGAAAGAAAGAAAGAAAGATGGCTTGATTGATTGATGGGTGGCAAGATAAACAGACATATGCAGAAGTATTGATTGATAGAAATAGATATGATGTGAAAAAGTTTAATAACATTCCCTGTATTGTGCAGTCATGCTTTTAGTTAATTCTATCAAAATTTATGCCCTNTAGGTAGATAGATAGATAGATAGATAGATAGATAGATAGATAGATAGATAGATAGACAGACAGATAGATAAATAGATAGAAAGAAAGAATGAAAGAAAGAAAGAAAGAAAGAAAGAAAGAAAGAAAGAAAGAAAGAAAGAAAGATGGCTTGATTGATTGATGGGTGGCAAGATAAACAGACATATGCAGAAGTATTGATTGATAGAAATAGATATGATGTGAAAAAGTTTAATAACATTCCCTGTATTGTGCAGTCATGCTTTTAGTTAATTCTATCAAAATTTATGCCCTATGCTAATTCAATTTTGTTCAATGTTAATTTACTGCTCCAGCAGAGCTTCGCTGAGTACTTCCCCTTTTTACCTGAACAAATAAGTGAATTCAGCTGACTTAATTTGGTAGTCGCCACAGGTTTTAAACAAAGTCCGTTTTCGTTTATTGATTATATTCCGTAAATTTAATATTTTAATTGGAAAACATCCCATTAGTCATCTTATTAGCCATTTACTATAGTAAGCTAATTAATTTCCTTTCATTGCTTTCAGGCTTGCTGAGTTTGCCAGGCTTTATGACGTCATCAAAAATGAAAGAAATAAATGTGTTAATCTTATTCAAACCAGCACCCAGGTTTGTTTCCACTTGGCTAGCCATTTGTGTATTTTTTCAGCTTTTAAAAGTATTTTACCGTATTTTGTACTCTCGAAGGCCCAATCAAATATTACACCTGCTAATTGCTGTATTTTACTCAATTTAGTGATGACCAGTTTTTGCTTAATTTATTGATGTAATTTAGCAATTTTCTGACAGCATTACATGTTTTTTTTTAAACAACTTTGTTGGAATAGGTTCTTCCAACCAAAATGGTAAATGCATTAGAAATTAGGCCGGAACTTGGCATGCTTTTGAAAATGCGTGTTGATGTGTTGATTCTTTTATTAACAATCAATTAATTTTCGCCTGAAAATCATTTCTCTGCCAAAGGAGTGGAAAATATTTGAATAGGTGAATAGCAAACAAAGGTTTGTACATTTCCATCAAGGTTATTGTTCATTAAAACTATAGGCTTTAGAATAAGCTCAGAAAAAAGAAACAAGTTTTTATTGGCATGAAACCAAAATGAAATTTAATGAATACAAATGTAAAGTGAAGTAAACTTATTTAACACGCACTTTCTAGTTGTTACACTGATTTACTAAATTAAGAAGATCCGGGTGGTGACTCCTCATACCCCTGTCTGACTTACTTGGTGTTTTTTCACTTTTTTCATTTTTCAAATGAGGGCTGCACTAAACCATACAAGTCACTGTACGAACGGTATGAGACTTGTCAGTTTATTGCAGGCGTGTTGCAAATTGCATCAAATTTTACATGTATTATGCTAAACTAACACGAACAGAGTGCACAATTCTTGTTTAATTAGTCATGTTTAATTCTTATTTAGTTAGTTATTGTTAATCCTTGTTTAAATCTTGTTTAGGTTGGGTAATCTATCCCTTGCTTTTTATTACTCACTTCTTTTCACCGTTTACCTATTTAAAACACTGTCTTGTGAAAGCTTAACCTGAGCAGCAGCATCAGACCCAATGGTGAAAAAGGTATACCTGTATAAAAACACGAATGAACTGTATGATATCACTCTAACCATTTGTCGTGTTTTTCAAGTTTTTATTTACCACCACCTGTAATGGTCATTTACACCCTTAAATCCCATTGTCTTTTGTCACTTGTGAAGCTATACAAAGATTGAGTGTCCTCTTTCAAGTCTTTGATGTATTTGCAAGAAGTCGGATTAAAGTTCTTATATGTCTCCTAAAAGACACGAATGTAAAACAGAAAATATTTTCTGGGCTTGTCCAAAACCAAAACCTTAATATGCGGCTTCCGTTATTGTTATGAATCATGCAAAGGTTTGAAAGATATCATTGTATTGTTCTGTTGAGTATCCACGTACAATTATAATGTATATGTATCAATTATATGTACAGCTTCCTGCATACAGGAAATTAAACATAAGTTAACCCAGCACGTTGATTTATTTGCATGAACATATGCTTGTCAGATGTTGTAACGGAAATAGATGTTGAAAGTGTATTGAGAACTGACCATAGTGACCCAGCGGTTAGTTTAAAGGCGTTGTCGTTTGTCAACACAGTTCAACTTAGCATTTTATATACAGAATAAGCAGAATCTGGCTTAGTTTGACGAAGCTGTCCATATACATTAACCTTACAACTCAACTAAACACAACGAATGTTTTATTAATAACAATGTGATTCTGGTTTACAAGGATATTTATTAGAAAACAAAAATGGAATATTTTACCCATTAGTAAAATAACTGGACAACAATACTTGACATTTTCATGCCTACAAGGTTATATTTGCCATTTTGTAATACATCCTCCGTTCTGACCCATTTTCCGGTTGTGGAGAAATAGGTTTCAGACTGTCACTTTGTTTAGTCACATTTCGCTTTCTGCGATGATAAGTTTACCTTTGGCTAAAGCCTTTTTCCATGGTCCCCATTTTTTGCTTTGGCAACTGGAACACAAATTTGTTTACTTCATTATCTGGGAGTATTAATTTGGTGTATTAAATCGTGCGGACTGTTGGACCTGTTTTTTTCTGACAGGTACTTTGAACTTTGAAGTCTTGAATAATATCGTAATCTAAATGAAAGAATTTATTTTCAGCGATTCAAAACAATGAGAATAGGATAGAGGTAAAAGGATGCGAAAAAAAGCTCCTCGTCTGGGGTCTTTCACCCAAACCAATCCAGGGCCAGTAAATATTTTTCCAAGCATGAAACACTTAATAAACTCGAACTGAAATGAAATAAAAAAACTCATTACCATAATAAACCAAGCCAATCTTAAGTATTTAAGTTCTGCATAAGACAGAATTAAAAAGCAAACTGAAGCTTAACGCGCCTTCTATTGATTGTCATTTAATTTCGCTTTCCCGAAATAACCACAAAAGGAATTAACCAACATGTTCAACGCTAGAGTTATCACAGTCATCGCATCAGTTAGTGTTCTAGATGAATTCGCTATCTTGTTCCAAACTTCACTAGTATGCACACCAAAAGCCTCTATTAGGTCTTTAAAACTGAATTAATGCCAACCTGTAATCCGAATACAAACTATTGGGCCTCTGTCTCCAATCCGACTGACCGTAACTAGAGAGTAATAAATTAGAAAATGAAGTGACCCATGATTTGTCGCTCATTGTTTGCATACAAGGTCGTGATTAACAATGATTTTTAGCGCAGTTATCGATATTAAATAATAAATGGTCGTGCATTTTCAGATTCATTAGTTACTGTAAGTGAATAAAGATGGCCTTGTCGCTACTGCATTGTTTAATACCGTGACAAAGGAAACAATTAAATCAAGACTGCATTTGTCTTACATTTATATTTTAGGAAGAAATAACCCGTATCCGACTATCAAAAATTCAATTTTATAGAGTTTCGATATATTGCGGTTTCTTTTAATTGTAAATTTGTTGTTAGTTATTGTTATTTTTATACATTTATTTATTTATGCATTTAATTGTACATATATATATATATATACGAGGTGTGATAAATAGATTCCCGGAATGAGCTGATAACTCCGGTATGGTGAGATTCGTCAAGTTGGGAGTTATGTTATCATGAAGGTGGATGTGTCAGGAAGCTTTTGTGTCGATTTGAAAGTTTTTCGTTGCGCGATGCAACAACACCTCGTATATATATGTTTGGGTTTTTTCTCCAACATCCACTCTCAGCGTTCAGCAGAAATGCAAGAAAAGATCAAGATCCTACAAAATGAAGTTGAAATTCTCCGAACTGCGGCATTTGGAAAAGACAGGGNTATTTATTTATGCATTTAATTGTACATATATATATATATATATATATATATATATATATATATATATATACGAGGTGTGATAAATAGATTCCCGGAATGAGCTGATAACTCCGGTATGGTGAGATTCGTCAAGTTGGGAGTTATGTTATCATGAAGGTGGATGTGTCAGGAAGCTTTTGTGTCGATTTGAAAGTTTTTCGTTGCGTGATGCAACAACACCTCGTATATATATGTTTGGGTTTTTTCTCCAACATCCACTCTCAGCGTTCAGCAGAAATGCAAGAAAAGATCAAGATCCTACAAAATGAAGTTGAAATTCTCCGAACTGCGGCATTTGGAAAAGACAGGTAAGACGATGAAATAACGGCAAAGTCAGTACGTTACCACTAGCTTTCCGTGTTTTTCATAAAACCTTACTCTATAAGGTATTAAGGGGAACATTAATTGAATGGACTTCAGAATTAGGATGCTCGTCAACCCTGCAGCGTCTTATTAAGTCCCAAAGAGCTTTTTTCCTGACATTTTTCATGATACTTAAGAATATGTTTTTGACATTTTTCCTATTTCTAAAGTGGTTAAAGTAGTTTGTTATGGACTTAACTGTGTCATATGTAAATAGACGGATACTCCCAAGTATATATATTTGCTGACAAAATGGATCGTACGCACATACGTACATACATACGTACTTTCATATGAACATACGTATGTATACGCAGATTCACTTTTTAAATGTATATGAAAATATATTTATTTGATATGAAAATAAAATTACAGTGTTTTCTGTGTATATGTGCACCTATATATGCATGCATGTGTATATATTTGTGTGTGTCTGTGTCTGTGTCTGTGTTTGATGGAGAAATGGGCTGGGGAAAGAGAGAGGCGGCAAACAACATTAAATTTATACCTAAATGATATTGTATCTTCAAAAAAACAATCTAGAAAATTAGCCCATTGGTTTCGGGGAATTGAATAGTAACTGGGCTTCATCACATAAGGAGTGCTCGAATATGCGTTTTGTAAGTACGATCTCTGTGTTCTTTTACTTTATGTGATTTCAGGCTCTTGCAAAAAGCTGCCTTGAAGCATAATAATGCAATAACCATACGAGACAGTTTACGGAATGAAGTGAACAAGAATGTTGTTGTAGCGGATGAATTAAAAAGCAGAAGAGAGCAACAGGTAAGCAAAAGTGATACCAGACATCTGCTTTGGTTTTTTTAGGTTTCTTCGTTTAATTTTTTTAGGCATCGACTCAGTTTTTAATGCCTCACAAGTTTAACAATCGCTACTCTCCTTCCTGACGTAATCGGCTTAGACTAACCATACTTTTGCGCTTCATTTGAAACAACACAACAGTTGAATAATAGTAAGGCAATAAAGAAGCTAGAAAAGGCTCCCTTTTTAGCTGTTAAGAGTGTACGTTCTGCTGGACAAACAAAAGTCATTCGAAATTTTAACCAAAACTTATTAACTTGTCTCCTAGTTTTTAGCCTATATAACTGCTGTTTTAGTGATAACCAGAAATATTCACAATTCAAAGAGGTTTCCCTACAGGACTGTTGTTAGTAAAAGTGGATGTACCAAAATTTCGTTGGTAAATCACTGTTTGCCCTTTAACGTCAGAAAGTAAGGCGTTTGCTTCCTTTGTAAATTGGATGCTTTACCTTGAAAGTGTCAGTTATTTTGCGTTTTCTGAATTGCTTGTGGTGCCAATTGGCTACTGTATTAAAAGGAACAGTCGTAGCTTACCCCAACGGAGGCAAAAGTTCCTTTTCATACCGTACGCGAGGCTAACTTCCTTATAAACAGCGAATTTGAACTGTTTACTGGGCTTTTATTGAATAATTTTATATAATTAAGCCCTTTCATCTGCTTAAATTTTATTGAGATAATTCTAGAAATGTATTTCAGGCTTTGATTTTAATGTTTTCCAGCCAAAGAGAAACAAAGTTTAATTTCGAAGTATTTTGTGCACAGGAGGCAGCTAAAAATTTTACTATAATTGTGTTAAATAAATGTGTTATATAAATGTGTTCATCAAAATACGTATGGTTCTAACGGACAAACCTTTTAGGCTATTTCCCCCGATTTTTAAGAGGAGATTCAGTTCATGTTTATTTTGGCATTCAATCACATTACGTACGTCACAGCTGTACTAATCACATAAAGTCTCCACCCGCCACCAAATCTATGCCAGGTGAAGTAAATTTTATATATAATATATATATATATATATGTCTTTGGCTGGTCTATTTGAATGGCAAAAATATTTTTTATCATTGTTATACGAAACTTGGGAAATTGGGGATATCAAACATCATACGTTAAAGACGCTGTGCCACGATCCCATACAGCTATTATTAAGGAAAAATGGTGTTTCTTCTGATGGATACCTTTTGTAAGTTATACGAATAAACCCCAGAGACGCAAATGAATTTGAACTTGACTAACAAAGATGATAGAGTCTATGTTAACCAGCACTTCTAAATGTTATTTATTACTTTGTTGAAGGAAAACTGAAAACTTTGAGACTCATATTCTGACATTTCTGTTTTTAATCTTTTTTAAGCAGTTAAAAATGCTCAGATTAACTTACTTACTTACTTAATTGCAAAATCCTCAATGGATCCTTGCACACTTCTTAAAAACACAATCTTTCCATTTCTTCCTATCAAATGCAAGTCTTTCAGCAGTTAACAGCGGTAGCGGAAGATCTTGTCTAATCTGGCCTTTCCAACGCTTTGAAGGCCTACCACGAGACCTCTTACCAGAAAACTCTTTCTTGAAAGCGCTTAGGACGTTGCTTTGAGGACCTCTTCGTACTACATGGCCAAACCANGTTTTACATAGATGGAACATCTGTTACTAAAGACCCAATAAAGATAAAGTCATTAACATTTTCAACGAGGTCACCATAAATCTTAATTTCTTGGTCTGTCTCATTTGTCATCACTTCACATTTTGCTGTGTTTATCTTTAGGCCCCATTTAGAGCATGCATTCTCTAGTTCTTGGGTAGAAAGCTGCAATTTTTCAAAAATGACTGATATTAATGTAGTATCATCAGCATATCTAATGTCACATGATGCCTCTATGTCGAGATGAAATTGGCTAACACTTGCAATGCCGTCCATTACAATCTCAAAAAAAACATTAAAAGGTGTTGGTGACAAAATACATCCTTGTCTGACGCCAACCTCGACTCTGAACCATTCCGTTAGCTTACTATCAATCATAACAGTGCATTTAGTGTTATCATACTTACAAACCGTTAATTATTAATGGTTCTTGCTTTAAAGTGTCACTTTGAATATACTGCAGTTTTCTACCAGACGAATGATTAAAACAATTTTATATACAAGGTATGCTGTAACTGGAAAATCCATTTTTGGTTCCATACTTTACTGGATAATTCATACCCTCTCCATTCAATTCTTCCTCACTTGGTTTACGTTGCCTTGGAGTCAAACAGTTCATCTCTGTTCCTCTTCGAAAGTAATGATACAGTTTTCCTCCCACGTAGTTCTCTTTTCTTCATTTTCTCCAATTCTTTCCTACCACTGTCTTTAATATCGCTGGCCATTTAAAAACAAAAAAATAGATTTTGATTTTTAAGAATAAGTAAATGTTTATTTTTTTTACAATCTGTGTTGGTTGAACTTTTTCGTCGGTAAATGATATCGGCATTTCTTTATGTGTCAGCAAATTTTACCAGAAGAAATGTAGGCCTTGGGTGGTGTATTGTCATTAATCGAAAGTGGAATCAGTATCAATATGTCATTAAGCTTAGAAATTAGAACTACATGGGTCAATTTGTTATTGTTGGGTTTAACTTATGCCAATTATAACTTTTGCCAATTTTTTAATGAAAATGTTACTGAAATGTAAAATTGAAAGACACTTCAGATTAGAAGATGCGTTTCGAGAGCAGCCTACAGATTTTAGCCTTTACTTTTATTTTTTAGCGATTAACAATATCAAAACTGAATGATATGATCAACAAATCGGAGGAGAGAATGGTTGAACTACGAAAAAAATACGAGGCTGCTGTACAGGAAAGAAACAATAGGTAAGATTGCTATTTTTACTTTTAGAAAGCCAAAGTATTTCTTGGGCAGCACTACAAAATAGGGCAAATATTTGAATACCTTATTGTTAAATTTACTGCAATTACCATTACTGTTTTCCTAATTTTCCCGGTGAAAATGATTACCATGGGAACCAACTTTGATATTTGTTTATAAACGAAAGTTACCTTAGAAAAGAGGCCTGGTAGGTTGAATTGCTATTTCTTATACTTTTGTGTTCAAAGGTTGAAAAGCTACCGGTAGATAAAATCCTGTTTTAAATGTAAAAAATGCAATCTTGAAATTAGGATAAAGTGGATGAGTGTCCCAGCATCGTACGAGTTTACAGAATTCAATTCGAAAAAATGAACTACTGCATTTAATTTTCTTTAGTAAAGAGGAAAAGACTCCATCATTGCAAAATTAGAGTCCGTGCTCTAACCATCGATAAGATCGATTAGTCCATTAAAGGTTTGCACTTGGAGGACAATTTCATCCTCTCTCGCGGTTTACCCGACTGTTACCGTTTATGATGTTGCCTTCTGGGGTCTTCTTGAGGCAATAAGCTTATACCCATTTAAATGAATTTCTTTGCTTTTATAGGCCTTCGGTAAATAGGATTACCCATTTTTTAATTAAGATTTTTCTTGTCGAAAAAGCCTGGTTTGTAAGTTACAGTGCTTAGCAAACGTATTATCTTCAGTGCTTTAAATACGCTTTCCGCTTCCCCCTTCCTCCCAAACCTGAGGTTGTACAAAGTACAAGATAGGATCTTTTTCATATATAACATTTTGTAATAAGTATCATTTCTGCCTTTTATGTTATATTAATTTACTTTCAGGGGAATACAACTGATCGAAAGAAACGAAGAAGTCTGTGTGTTTTATGAAAAACTAAACGTCCAAGGTGAACTTTTAAACAATTTTTGCTCTTGATTAGAAAAAGTTGCATATGACTTAGATAATGGTGACTAAGAAGGACTTTTATACCTACAACAACCTAAAATACGGGAATACCATTATAATCTTTTTTTTTAAATTTATTATATACATAAATGTGAATATTCCTCCTTTCGTTATTTACTTCTTGTGAATCCTCAATTAAAATCACTTTCATTTTGATCGAAAGCTTTTCCTCTGGCACTAGACTGCATCAGGACGCCAAGATGAGGAACCAGAAGGCAAATAGTATATTTGTCAATGAGGAAGACAGAAAGGCAATTGAAACAAAGCAGCCTTTTCTGTGGTCGTCTAAAAAAAACGATCACATACAAATTAACTCAGTTGACAAAGGGAAGGTGTGAAAAACAAACACGAGTTGTCTTTTATACGTCGAAGTGAAAGGCAGACCTGATTCTATTTTGAACTACTAAAATTACTTTTGGTGTAGTAGCACTGTTTCATTCCGTAACTGCAATGGTAATTCTTCGTTAATCCGCCTGTGATTTTGTGATTATACACTTTCTGTACCACATAGGGCTTATTTTACTTTCTACTAATTGAAAATTCAGAAATGCATTCACCTTTTGATCTTGACTTTGAATCGTGATAGAAAAAATATGACTGGAAAATTCCTTAACACTTCCAAACGAATTGATGTTGGCATGTTGAGTAATGCAACATTTTAGGTTATTAAAACTTCAAACTATTAACCCTAGGCTCCTTTCCCCTATAAACTAAAATAAGAATTCACAGCCTGAGTACATGCCGCATTAGGATAATATTTACATTGCTATATCAAATAATAACTTTTTATATTTGTTGTGGCTTGTTCAATCCCCTTCTGGAAGCAATTTAAGGAGTTTTTTCGTAGCTTATTCGGCTCAGATCTTTTTCTTTTATTAACAGTTGTGCTACTTTGTTAAATTGTTCTTGGCTGAGATTTTTGTTCCATGAAGGTGTTCGATTTTACCAAAAATGGTAACATTTTAATAGCGTAAAATGTTACAATGGTTATAACTTTAGAATTGAAGTTCTGTACTATTCTGTGGTATCCATCTGTGATTTTTGTTACCGTTTTAATTAACGAACTTATTCTTAATGAAAAGTGGGCGGGCATACTTAAATCTCTGCCTTTCCCAAAATTCAATATGATTTTGCATAGTAGGCACGTCGAGTAAAGGTTTGGTGACTCAGGGCTTGCCTGTTGAGGGTGGTATCAGATAGATACATAAATGTTTCGGTAATATTATGTCAACTGTTACTGGCACGACCATAAAAAGCTTATTTTATTCCAGCCAAAGTCGTTTATATCGTCCCATTCTGTAATTGAGTCCAGTCTCTTCTGTTTGGAATCCACATTTTGCTGGTCTTCTGCACTGGTTTCTTAGATATTATGCAAGTACATAACACATATCTTCATTTCCAAAAAGAGAACTGAATATTAGATACTTTGTATGTATAAAAACAAGAGCCTTTATCTTTGTGTTATAGGTCCTTGAAGCTCCACAGAAATATTTACGAGTACTGCTTTATGCAAATGGTGCTTTTGTAAGGTTCTTTAAGCCTTTTCTATACGTATGGTCAAATCTGTCGCCGTCATACACGTATCTGTCTCTTTTGTTTCTGTTGTCAATTATGTTGTTGTTGTTTTTCAATTCCATGATATTATTACATTAATCACATTAAATTCGCGCTGTTTAAATATATTTTTGTTTTGTGTGTGGCTATAAAGCTACCTTATCTCTTACTCATACTCTGTTTTATGTTCTCTTATTTTTAAACCAACATAATAAACCTTTTAAGCGCGACTCGTCTGTACACTTTTTTCACTTTACAGGCTTGATTTAGGATTTAATTTTTTGCTTGGTACAAGTACTATTTTTCTGCTGACTACTTTAAACTGGGTCTTTGACGCCGTCTACCCATTGCCAACAGAAAAGGTCCATTTCAGACAGCCGTACTTTTATTTGACAGTGCACCTGATTCCCTCTGACCTTCTTCACATACTTTATATGAATTTTCGTTGATGACTCTAAATTTTCCTTGTTAAACCAATGATTTTGAGGGTGAGTAATGTTAAATTTAGAAGTGAAACTGATGCTGTTGTATATTACCTTAATGGTTAAAAACGTGCAAGGCGCCACGGAACATGTTCCTGGCATCTGTGAAACCCCAGTAGACAGTGTACTTGCTGAAAGTATACATGATAGCGGATTTCGATCGATATTGATACTTGAGTTTCCAGGAATATCATGCGGCTACACCAAATTTAAGAGTGCATTAAAAAATGAATCTTATTTTTCTATAGAAATCAAGTCCGTTGAGCCGTTTATCCGTTATCCGTTGCAGTTTTGTGTTTCGTGTATCCAGAACGTCGGAACATTTGATTGGCATTCGATTTGTTTTTATTCGAGTTTCCACTTTATCTCTCACCAAAAAAAGATTGTTTCCCGAACCACATTACCTTACGCTTTAGAAATGGCAATGGGATAGTATGCGACACTCCTGGCTCTCTTGGTTTGAATCATATTCTCAACTTTGATGCCAGAAAAGTTCAATTGTCGCCTTGTTATTCCATCAGCCATTTTGGGTAATTTTGTCATGCTGATTTAACCTTGACTCGCTGACTGATGTACCTTGTACGACTTGACTTTTGAGGGATACCAACTTTTCTCGTTTTTGGATTTTTTCATTGGACCATTCTCTGTTTGACAAACTCGACGGGCTCTAGCTTTATCATAATCACTGTAATTTGCTCTCGTCCTTTAAGTAGCAGGAGTTTCAAAAAGCCTTCATTGGCACCTAGCCTCTTACCTTCTGTTTCTTGTAAACCTCTGCTGCCAAAACAGGGGTCCATTGCTTCAGTATCTGTTTTCTCAAAATATCCAAACAGTCTTCAACACAAGCTCAACACAAACCCAACACAAATTCAACACAAACCCAACACAAATTCAACACAAACTCAACACAGCGATAAAAGCGTGAAATGATAACACCTAAGGTGTGAGAGACTTCCCTTGCCACGTTATTTGCTTCCTCCGGTACATCACTATTTGATAAGCTGTGTTTTTTCAGGAGACAATACTTTATACTGTTGTCATAAGCGCGTGAACATAACATAAAATAAGCAACACAATTCATATTTTCTTTTGTTTCCTAGAGTTTTTTGTCAAAAATTATAGCAAAATTTTTTCCGTTTATCATGTTAAGGAATCTTCTTTACAGATCGTAACTTTTAATTACTCAATAAGTAAAATGGCTCAAATGTTATTTCTCCGTTATGTTAGATGGTAAAAAAACTTGCCTTAAGAGCGGCGCTTGAAAAAGGAAACATACAGTGAATATCTGAATATTATGGTAAACTCCAGGGAATTAGCGAAAAAGATACTTTGAGGATTAAGTTTCATGGTTACTCTCCATGTAACTTGAAAAATTTGTGCTTGAAAATGACTTGTTGCTCTTTAAACTGCAATTGAAGTTCTGATATTGTCGCTAGGTCAATGCTTCGAACCTCACGGCCTGCAAGGAAGTAAAATAATAAAAATTTAACAACTTGGATGGTGGAGGGTTTTTTGACCAAATGAGCCACTGACACCCTGGAAAATAGTATCGAAGGAGAGACAGTATTGATGTTTTTCGTAGTGAGTTTGTTAAGAGGATTTTGTCGGATCATTGAGCAAGTTTATTTTGGTTTTTGACCAAGGGGTGACCAAAGCTTTTATCGCTTTAAAATCTGTGATAATATTGTTTGATGTACTTTTATTTGATTGACAAACTGAAGAAAATATTAGCATGCCTTTGAATTTTTTCAAACAGACATCCGCTATAAAACTGTTCATGTGAAGGATACTAATATCAACTTCCCTTACAGTTAACCCTGCAAAGTCATTTACTTAATCTCTTATTACTTGAAACATCTTGATGGCCCAAGGGCAATGTTAGGGACGACGGCCCAAAAATACGAGCATAATTCTATACACCTTTCGAAATTACAGTGCAGACGGTGATGGCTTGCAATTAGCATCGCGATGTAAAGGTCGTTAAAAGTTGCCGTCAGCAATGAACATAGCAACAGTAACAGTTCCTGGACGACAATTAAACTCGCAATACAACCTGTAATGTAGGCACGTTAAGAGTACTACAGAGTCTTCCTCCATAATTACACACAAATCTTCAACTCCTTGCCCTAAGGCTACTGGACGATGCCAAACACATACTTTACGGGAAAGATGACACGCTCTTTCAAAGGAGTCATACTTGACTCTATTTCGCTAATTTGAATACATGTCAGCTCGATGAACATTGAGAACTGATGGATGCAAGCTTGACTGAAGGGTTAAACTTGGTCACCCACACCACGCTTTACGTTCCTATCTTATCGCAACTTACAACACTCAGCTTTAGCTTGTCTTGGGTGCCTTATGGGTGTCTTATTTTGTTGACTGAAGGTGTCAGACTTTCCTTTTCTTGAACGATTTTTGTTTTTATCCCTTCCTGCATTTTATAGATTCGGTTCTTCGCAAAGGCGACATGGAATTGAAAAGCAGAGAAGAAGAGATACGATTTTTAAAAATGGAGGTAAAATATAAATATTATCATTGATTCATGTGCCCCACTGGCACAAACCTTTTTGTTTAAACTTGAAGGAAGCGATTTTGGAAATTTCTTTTACAATATCATATATATATATATATATATATATACTATATTATATATTCATAAATGGACAGCTACATGTCTCTTGAGGACCTAGTAAGAGAGCAATAACTTTAAATCTCCACAAATGAGAAAACTCTGATTATGGTACTTGATTGCAGTTAGTAGAGCTAACGGGGCCTGCATATTGATCCAGCTGTGTTGCCATTTTACAGAAGGGCAGCCTGTAATCTTGACTTTGAGAAATCAATGAAAAACCTTCATTCATTGTACATGGTTTAGGGCAGAATTTGATACTCACTTGATCAAATATAATTCCACTTTTCATGAAGAAGCCCAGAAGAAGGCCTCGGATCCACCTGGAAAACACCGATAACGGGAAAGAGAAATAGAGGAAGGGAGAGGGCTACCAGATGTCAAAAAGCATGATATGCAAGGGGTTGGAGTTGCAGAGGAAAACTGGAATAAGAGAGCAAGTTTGAGGAGGTGGTACCTAGCGGTTGACTTGACAGGAAGCTGGATAAAGGCTGATTGAAGAAGAAGAAGAAGTAGGTGTAGAAGAAGAAGGAAAATAGGAGAAGAATTCCGCCTTTGTGTTATAATTTCAACATGGAATCGTACTTTTTATTATTTTTATAAATTTGAATGTCTTGTAAAAACACCCTGGCTTTAGTTTAATTATATTTCATTAGATTTAACGGAAGGAACTAAATTAGGACCATAACATTATTTGAAGGAAGGTATATGTGTATAAGATGCTAATCGAAGAAAAAGACTAAAAAAGCTAGTCACCTAACTCCTGTGGTTATGTGCATTTTAGTGATGAGAGAAAATAAATTGATAATTGAAAGGTGTAGAAGATCCAGAGCAAGCTGCTTGGCTTGTATTTCACATTTTATCAGGGAATGAGTTGGAAACCTTCTTATCTTGTCGTAACATAGCTACAAAATTTGATATAACGTTAATCTCACAACATCATCCGTTAGTTGATTTCTCCCTGGAGTCTCGACCTCGCCTGATCGGGACTGTATGTGAGCTCTTCTATAGGAACCTTATTTGTAATCCAAAGTTGATTTTTAAAAAATTTAGCATGTTTTTCTCACAGTTGTTCACATTTGTATTTTTTTGCAATATGAAGTTGGACCCTGGAAATTTTCAATTAGCCATAAAGTGAGTCATTAATTTAAAAGTTGGGAATATCCGGTATTCAAATGCACTCTATTATTAACTCTAGGTGACAGACCTGAAACGCTCGATAGCACTTCTGAATAAGAATCTGCCAAACAAGAGATCCATGGACGGAGAGTTGGTCATGTTGCAAATCCAGGTAATAATAAATATTCCCATACTTTGATATTTGGTTTGGCTTTGGTTTTTAAACAAGTACTTTAATCCACCTATTAGACTTTGTTAAGCCGGCTGCATTCATCTTCATTGTACCCTGGGTTTTCAATTTGTATCCCCATTTCAGGCATGTTTCAATTACCAGGCTAAGTTTTCATCTCAATTTAATGGTAATGATATGTGTAATGGTAAAATAAGCCGTTTTCAGGTAAACAATATTTCACATTCATTGAGTACTGTAGCTTGTTGAATTTTATTGAGTTCTTTACAAAAGGCAACCTTTTAGAGGTGATGGCTTACCCAATTCACATTGTCAAATACATATTCTTAATATGACTGTTAATTAGTATAAATAAGTATAAATTCGTTCAACATTCCTTTAATTCATGTCAATCCCACCGATGAAGTGAGTTAATGAGGAACAAACGACATATTAAAATGTCGCCATGAAATTTGGGACTTTGCTCTGGTAAACCTTTCGACATTGATTTGCCTCAGCGGAGAGACGAATGTTTAAGTGTTTCTAATTAGTTTTATGCGCTGAGTGATTTGTTTTGTTGCATTTTGTTTTTCAACATTTGCTAATGGTAGTTTACCAAGAAACTAAATTTCTCCCTGCGTTGTTGTCATGCCGTCCATATGAGGGGCTTTACTGTATTCATTAAATGAATACCAGCCAGGTAATCTTTTGGTGGTTTGGAGAGTGCTTACGTAATTGTTCAGTAAATTTTAGTTTTCCTCCATTTATATTGACTTTTGTCTCCTTTTTAGCTTCTCCAGTGCCAAGAGTATTTGATAGATTTGGAGAAAGAATTAGAAAATCCTGAGAATACTGACAGAGTCCGCCTTCTTAGTGGTAAAGACCCCACATCGGAGGAGCTGGAAATCAAATTGGAAGGCGTATGCTTCTTCTTTTTTTTGTTCATTCCTAATACATGATTTAGTAGGGTATTAAGGTTTTTAATAAAATAATAAAATAAGCTCTCCAATCAAGTGATATTTTCGATGAAAAATGTAAAACGTGTCCAAAGAGCGCCGGTGTTTGGATATTTCCAGACTCTCACCAGCCCAATCCCTGCAGTGACAAACGAGAAGACTTGTATTTTGAGTACTGAAGAGTGGTACTGTTTTACCATGCTTGCAAAAACTAGCACTGGACCAAGCATACGAGTTGTTGTGCAACAGATCACTTTCTTTCCTTCAAGTCTTATTGTTAGGACCTGCTATCCATATATTAATATTCCATTTCGTTTAAGCCAGAGGTCAAGTAGTCAAGAGAACACTTAGCAGCTGGAACTTATCATGCAACTGGCAACCAATATTGACCACCGGGGTTGGTAGAAAGTAGAGAGGGGGTTACAGCAACATTGACGTTTGCGGTTTAAGACGTTAGAAGCTTCAAGTAAAACTAGGATGGGTACATAAAATGATGGAAGCGTAACAGTGAAAATATGAGAACTGGTGGGTGTGTTGAAAAGAAGGAAAATAATTATTTTATATTTGCAGGAAACGAAACGAGGGAGGGATGAATCAGCCTTGTTTACTATCAAATAGAAGAGCATGTGATGAAATAAAAGGAATGTAATAGGGCTAAAATAACTAAGTGGGAGGCTTGTGATGATGAAATTAATAGTAGAGTGTATGTTGTACAAACAGACCAAGCATTCGACATGAATCGTGCTTTTCTTAAAGCTCTCAGAACATTTCTGGGGGAAAAAAGCTTTTCCACCAACAAATCTGTAATATCTCATCTGGTCAAAGAAGGCTTACCGCTGTTAAGTAAAGTGTGCGGAAATAAATAACTAACACTGTACAAGAAAATGGGCAATTGTACCGAGTCATTTAAAAGAGAAAGTAGTATATCTTGTTGCAGGAAGATGTGGGATAGGGATAGGTTTTAAATACGTTCTGGAGCCCAGTCTCTAAGTGCCCCAGACAGACTCCTGTTGTTAGCCAAAATATCTCTGTGACACAAAGTACTACTTTGTTGACGTAACATTGTTAAATGAAAGTTATGAGATGACGTTTTTCCTCCAGAGCTGTTGGTTTATATTTTTAGAGTTTTTCCACTGAGGATTTAATTTCATATCATGAGTCAAGGTTGTTTACATAGTCACCTGTGGGTTTTACACCTATGTCTATTTTTACCGGGCCAGCATTATACCAATAAGAGGACATCTGTCACAAAAAATTTTCATCACCTCAAATTACCAATGTTTCAGTTGAGAACCAACAGAGGAAACAGCAGGGTTGTAACAGCTTCCACTCCATGATAAATGGATAGTGGCACAGTAAGACATTTTCTGTTCCTGTCATGTTTAAAAGCAGGTCTGAGTGACATTCCAGGAAAGCGAGTCCCAAATACTCACATTTCACATGTACTTTATGACATGTGCTAAACAGTTTTTAGCTCTGTTTATGACGTCTATCTCTGTTCATGACTTGGTTTTCAGGCCCACTTTCTAACCTACTTGTCTTAGATTGGTAGACGAGGGGCTCTTTGTCTTTTGTTTAGATTGGATAAAGCTCGTGCATCAAAAATACTTGTTAATGCAATCAAATGAAATCATCGGCATGGCAGGTATTGTTATGTTTCATTCTGGCACAAAGGCTTCAGCAGGACATTTTTCATCTTGTTAATATTCCCACAGACGACAGAAAGGGGCTTCCAGAATTATTTTAACCCAATTGTACTGAAGATGTGGAACACGATATCTCTCCAGATCTCCACCATAAGACCATGCTTGTCAATATCTCTATCTGTGGCTAAACATTGGAAATATTTATTTTTATTTTGTGAGTGAGAAACTCTGATATATCAAGGGTATAAAATACAAATTTTGGCTGAAGGATATTTTAAATTATTTTAATGGCCGTCTTCAGACTTAAAAGGTTTTTATTTACAATTTGTGGTTTCTAGCAAAGGTAAGATACAATCACCACATATGATATTCCTATTATCGGGACTTTTTTATACCCATCATTATCGTGTCTACCAAAAACAATAAATAAGAAGAGTATCAGAGCACGTCACTCATTGCTGGACTTGGGCTTTTGGAGGATGCTTACAGTTAGTTCCAATATTCTCCTAAGTAAACAGAAGTCCTTTTTTCTTTCCGTTAGCTTTTTCTTTGATCGTTCGTTTCATTCTAGTAGCCACAAGTACCATAAGAAGCCGTATATATATATATATATATATATTATAGATGGAGAGGATTTGGGTTCAATTGATCTGGGAAGGGAAGTCGTCTTCCATGGGAGGCTCAGCGCTGTGTGCGTGATTGGGATGTGATGTCCAACAATAGGGATTTGGGGGTAAGAACAACTCGCTTAAGTGAAAGATATGGTTGCAGAAAATGATTTGGTGAAAGACAATCACCGATAGCTCAGGTGGTGGAGCATTTGACCATGATACTCATAAGCACTGGTTAAAATCCAGTTCGGTTCAAGAGAGAGAGAGAAAGAGAGAGACAGACCGACAAACCGACAGAGACAGAGAGACTTTGGTTGACTTTGTGTAGAGATAATCAGAGAGGAAAAGAGATAAAGTTTTTTTGTACATATAAGCCTTATATCCTTTTATCTTCAATTATGTTACAGCTTGAGAAAAGGCTATCCGAAAAAGAAGAGAAATTACTGGAGAAGGAGTTAATCTTGGAAGAAGTGACACGATTAGCGAACAGGGTAAAAAAGAAATCCGAGGTTGGGAAAGATGATACACTGCAGTTAGCTAAAAAGGTAATCAATGTATTAGCTGTCTTTATCTAGTCAGAATGAAATTGTTTTATACCAAAATATTGTTCAAACAAATTATTTTTTTTGTAAAACAAAGGACTTTTTGTCTTCAAAATGGAAATTACAAGAATTATACCAAATTGCTTAAAGCGCTTTTTGCCCTCGTGTCATAGAAAATGATTGTGAAAATGAAGAGCTCTTTTACTCCCCAGACTTTAAGATCTCTACATTTACTGTACCAAGAAGGTTCAGTTTTTATGGCAACTTTTTGAATTTGCGGTTTTGGTCACAATAGTAATGATAGTAGTTATAGTAGGAGGAGGAGGATCTGTAGTAGTAGCAGTAGTATTAGTAATAGCAAACCCAAGAGCAGTGTTAGTATAGTAATAGTAGCAGTAGTAGTAGTGTAGTAGTATAGTAGTAGTAGTAGTAGTAGTAGTAGTAGTAGTAGTAGTAGTAGTAGTAATAGAAGTAGTGGTAGAAGTAGTGACTGTAGCAGCTGTAGCAATAATAAAAGTAATGGTGCCAGTAGTAGTAGTAGTAGTAGTAGTAGTAGTAGGTAGTAGTAGTAGTAGTAGTAGTAGTAGTAGTAGTAGTAGGTAGTAGTAGTAGTAGTGACAAAAGTAGAGGTAATGAAGGGTATATTAGTAGTAGAAAAAGAAAAAGAAGAAAAAAGAAGAGGATGTAGCAAAGAGGGGCAGAAGAAAATGCGCTGGGGAATTAATTTTTCAATTTTTGAAAAAGTTAGATCTTTCAAGTTCAGAAACTTCGAAACAATGATATAACCGTCCTGTATTAGACACAAACGTCGGTCTAATGAAAGTAAATTGGTTATTTTCGAGCTAAGCCATGTCTTTTTGTATGCCCAAACAGAAAGGACTTTGGAATCCTATAAAAAGGCAATATTTAGTATCATGATTTGTATCGGAGAAAAAGGCCTCCAAAAGTGATATAAACACCGTAATTTGTATTTATTATTCCTATTCAAGTATTTCTTTACGTATGCCTTTTAGTACAATTACCTACCGTATCACCCCTGGGACAGATAAAGGTTCTGTGAGAAATGACACGAACATTAAAGGGGTAATTGACATATTACAAATAGTAAAAAATTATTTGTGACAAGCAGGTATAAACATCGTTGACACAAACATTAGACAATTGTCATATTACTTAAAACTATGAAAAGTTAAGTATTGTTATTATTGTTATTATTATTGTTGTTGTTATTATTATTATTATTATTATTATTATTGTTGTTGTGATTCACTATTCACACGGTATTGATGTTGACTGCCGCTTAACTGCTGGATAGCATAGTATTTATCGTAGAATTTCTAATAGTATTAAAGTAGTATAGTATTATAGCATTATAGTATCAAAGTATTATTGTAAGATAGTATTATAGTATTATTGTTTTGTAGTATAATAGGATTATGGCATATCATTATAGTATTATGGCATTATAGTATTATAGTAAGATAGTATTATAATATTGTTTTGTAGTATAATAGGATTATGGCATTATAGTCTAATAGGATTATAGCATTATAGTATTATAGTATTATAGCATTATAGTATTATAGTATTATAGTATTATAGTATTATAGCATTATAGTATTATAGTATTATTGTAAAATAGTATTATAGTATTATTGTAAAATAGTATTATATTATTATAGTATTTTAGTATTATAGTTTTTTAATATTATAGTATTATAGCATTATAGTATTTTGATATTATAGTATAATAGGATTATAGCGTTATAGTATTATAGTATTGTTTACTATAGTATTTATTATTGTTGTTATAGTTATTTTTTTTATTTTTTTTACTTTTACACTGAACTGATGTAGCAACAGGACAATTGGCTAACTTTTATTTGTCATCGAACCACTATCCATGGTCTAAGATGGAAAGCATTTCAATCTCTCTTCTTAATATTGACCTGCTGTACAGTTCACTTTCGTTCTTTACTTTGTATCGAGGATTCGAGATTCGCGAGGCCCAAAGAAAACAGTTACCCAAAAGTGTAGTTCTAGCTTGCCGACGTATTTTCTTGAATTATTTGTCACAGTTTTCGAGACCCTAAAGTAATTGGTAGGATCGTGATTTTATTAACTTCTTTGTTACAACATTTTAGAATTTCATATTTCAAGTCAGTATAGTATTCTAGCTTTTCTTGTCCTTTTTTCTTGATTCTGGTGTCAAATGTGCATGAAACAACAATTACGAGAAACTCGCTCTCTTTCTATCTAAAACCACAATATCTGGCTTGTTTAGCTCCATTCTCTTTTCAGTTTTTAAACAGAAGTCTTATAACAACTTAATTTAATCTTTTTGAAGACTTCCACCATTGTTTCCACACAATGCGCAAAGTACTTCTTGGTGGATGCTAAGCCAAATTTCGTGCAATAGTTCCAATGGATTATTGCGGCAATCATATCATGTTTCCCCTTCTTGCAATACTTTAGAGGTACGTTGAACATTCAGACACAACCTGTGCTGCAGTCTCTTCTCGTTCATCACACATTCTGCATTTATTTGAGCAGTCCTATTTGTCTATCATTTTCTTGATCAAGTTTACCTTTAGTGCCTGCTCCTGTGCTGCTAGTATTAATCCTTCAGTCTCTTTCTTTAATACTCATTCTTTAACCACGCCCAGCTACCCTTTTCATCCTTGAACTCTTTTGTTTCTTTGAAATACATTAAATGGAACTTCTCTGCTTCAAAGTTTGCTAATCGTTTTTACACGATTTCCTGTTTTTTTCATTTTAGCTCTATTGACTCGCTAGGTGACGAAAAACTCATCTCTCACCACCTCCTTAAATAAAACTTCTTTCATCTTTTCGAGGGAAAAGCCAAGACTTGGTTTCTCTAGTTCTACTACCTTTTCAACACTCCCCGCCCTCCTTCTGCTCTTATCCAGTACAGGGAATCCACCTTCAATTGGGTGTATACCTCTGTGAGTTGTAAACAGCTTTCTGGTCTTCCTTTCGATATGCTACAGTTCATCTTTTCTCCAATCAATGAATCCAACCCCATATCGTATTAGTGATACTGCCCTTGAATTGATCGCGTGTATGACACACTCTGCGTTTAGTTTGAATCTCAAAATATTCTTAATTCTTCGAAAATATTCTTCTTTGGGTATGTCCTTTATTTCTCATCTTTTGATTTTATCATTCTGGAGTACTCCAAGGTACTTATAAGGTTCACCATATTGGAAGGATTTTATTTTTCTGGCCTTCCAGTAGATCTAATCCTTTCCTATCAATCAATTTGACCCTCTTTATTTCACCATGACACATTTCTCAATACCGAATGACATCTTAAAATATTCTCACTGTATCCACTAAGGAATCCAGTTCACTCTTGTCTTTTCCAAACAGATAATGATCATCCATGAACAGGAGATGATTTAATTTTGCCTCTTTCGTCCCCTGTGAACGTTCTTCTTTACTCCTATTTAGTATAATAGACAAAGGGATTAATGTTAACAGAATTAGGATAGCCGATAGACTGTCCCCTTGAAATATCCCTCTTCTTATTTGTACATCTGCTAACCTTACTATTTCTTATCTTATCTCTACTCTCTAATGTAGCATTGGAAATTCTAACAGATTTCTGACCTTTGCAGAGATTTTGAACAATTCAAGATAATGCTTGATCCACGAGTGCACAACTAGGTCCGATACCTTTTTGCAATCGATCCAGACGATGCATAAATTTGTCATTCTTCATTTGCAGTTCCTCGACATCCTCTTATGGGATCATCCACTAACCTTTCATTCCCCTACTATTTCTATTTCAACTGTTTTTTTATTATTATTATTATTATTATTATTATTATTATTATTATTATTATTATTATTATTATTATTACTGTTAGGTGTCAGGTTTGGGGCAAGTATCGGCGATCATTGCACGCATGTCCCGCTTGTCTGGCTTTCTGATTAGCCTAGTAATAGGGTACGGTCTTATTGAGACTACCACATTATATGTTTCTATTTGTAAAGGTAGTTCTCATGTTGTTAAAAATGCCCCTTAATATCGCCTCTCTTTTTTCTATTTCGAGGACACCTTTTTCATCGGATGTTATGGTGCTTCCCAGATACCGGAAGCTAGTATATTAGTTAACTCTTTTCACCTGTAGACCTAATAACACCCACTCGAACAAGACCTTTCTTCGATATTACCTTGCATTCAGTTTTCCTGATATTCAATTCCAGGCCCTTATTCGCACTTTTCTACCACTGCAACAAGAATTTTCTGAACATTTTTCTCAAAGGCTCCATTAAAGACACTTTGGTACCATTCCGCTGGCTAATATTGCGCAGGATGATCTCTCCTTAGGTATTAAAGAGGTCAGATGAGATCACATACCCTTACTATACACCTCTGCGGGTTCGGCTGTAACCACTTCATTTTTATTCAATTCTAATTGCTGCGTTCTCAAAATGGTTTTCTTAACATTGTAATACCTTTTCCATCAATTTTTGGGGGCAGGAATGTGTTCTTTAGCTGATCGTAAATACTTTCCTTCATTTCCTCCCATAACTCATCAGCATCTGTGAGATCTTTCAATCCATTGAAATTCATTCCACATGAAAAACATAGCTGTTTGAGTATTTTTTCTGTTGGCAGCCAGTCAAGCTGAAATTTCCCATGATTTTACACTTTTCAACAACTTCTTTAATTTCACTTTCATGTCCTTTGTAACTGTAATGCGATCACTTCAATAACATGCTTCTGCCATTGACTTGAATGGTATTATAGAATTGCGGAAACTTTGTTGCAGGAGAATGAGGTTAATTTGATTCATAACTCCTTCATACCAGGGCTTTCACATGTCTATGCTTGGGCGATTTTGAAACCAAGTATTCGTTACTGCAAGACAATGTAATATTCTACCAGTTTTTCTCCTCTTTCGTTGATCTCTCCTACTGCAAATAGCCTTACTATATTTTCTATTTTGTCTTTTCTTACTTTAGCGAAGAGTGAGTTTGTGATTGAGATTGAAGATTGGCAGTGTGGAGAAAGTCTATTCGCCACATTGAATATAACTTTTCCACAGAACTTAATCCTCTTGTTTTTGGGGGGTTTGTAGGGGTTTTTTTGCTCTCATCCCACTAACATTACTCTTGTTATTCACGCTATCGAGCCATATTTCCTTCCCCCACCCCCTCTCTTTCTTGTTTATGACACCATGCTCCTGGCACGTTTATACCTAAAGCTACATAGATACCACCTTGGATGCCGACGCCTTGGTTGCTACAAACTAGAAGTGGTAGTATAAAAGAAAACTACATGTTTTGTGAATTTAAGGTCGCTGGTGATAATGATATACTGTTAATGATATGAAACTTGATCTGCCTTTGGATGGCCTTTTTCCACCACACATCAAAATCATAGTAATAAGTTACTAACCAGTACCTAGATTTACATATTTCTCTTTATTCTCCTTTAAAAATTACAGCATTACTGTAATTCGATCAGACCCTACAATACTATATTTTGTATGCAGTGTTATCTAATTAGAGAAACTTCTAATTAATGCCTCTTTTCAAAATAATAGCTACTTGATGATGAACCGAATGGTTGAAGCAACTGACATTAATGGTCATTTTCAACCTCTTAGAGAATCGACGATTATCTACTAGGTTTCTGAAGCAAAATTGGACCTAATATGAAAACATGTGGTCGAAAAATCTAAATATAAGATTATATAGATGTAAGATTATAAAGTAAAAGTACTTTTTAGCTTTTGATTTAACGGATTACCGAAGCTCTGAAATGAAACCCTCCAATCTTCTACCCATTCGTAATAATTTATTCATCTATAATTTTTTTCGTCTACATTTTGAAATAATTTTAAGAAGTTACCGTTGACCTTGTTCAACTTTAATGGGTATTTGCATTTGTAACTGTAGTTCTATAACCTTGACCTTGGATTAAATTTTCAAACAGATTTTACTAACCCCCAAATAAAAGCTTGCACGCTAAAATTATGTACTTACCACAATTGCCTCTTCACCCTCCTATCACCACCCATTTAAAATAATTGATAAAACTTAAATTGATTCTTCAGTATTCCTTATGTTTATGAAGGTTTTCAATGTCATTTCTACACATAGTATGCTGCTAATTGCTGACATTGTTTCAGTTTTCAATATTATGGACAAATTATCTTTAATCAATTGAGCACACAGTAATTCTGGTGAAATTTTTCGGTATTTTCTATCATTTTCTAACCTAAAATGAAATTAAATAATGTTATAATTCAGTCATTTGATTTCATCATGTGCAAGCAACACAAACTTGTCCCAGATATTGTTTTGTGGGCAGACTATACTACCATCACTAAAAGAACTTGATGGTGAGAGTTCTGTTCCGGTATTCCTCCTTTGTGTTAATCTGCGGTTTTTAATTATCTTTTATTTCAAATAATCAATGGTCGAAGCCTTAACCTCCCTGAAAATAAAAATATTTGCTTTCTGCAACAAAGGATACGAGATTTAACTCCACTACACTCCTTAGCCATTTTGACACCGAAGGGTATGCCGATGCTTCAATAAAATTTGAAATTCTTAAAGAAATATTTTAGTTGGAAAACAAAAAGCTTCAGAGAAACACATTTACATAGCCGTATAGGATACTAGGGTACGAGATGTGATAGGAAGAATACCTTTTATACTTTACTTAAATTCTCTTGCTCGAATTAAAAGTTTCCATTTATATATTATTCTAGATAACTTTTTTGAATTTCATTACTTTTGGTATTTCATTTCTTCAGAGTTTAAATCTACCCTTTAAATGTTGCCTTAACGTACCATGTTCTGTTTTGAACTTAATTTAATTATATTGATTTTAGTGTCGATTTCTTTATTGTGACTTGTACAGGTTAATGATTTGCAAGCAAAAATTAAGGATGCTACAAGAAAAATGATGGCTATGGTGTCTGAACTCTCCATGAATCAGGTATATGCTGTTATCCTTCTCTCATGTATTATGTGTGCTCAGTCCTACTGTCCTGCATTTTCTTTACTCAATTCCAATTTCCGAGTGTGGGGTTGTTTAACGAATCGCGTTGCAGGAACGATAAAGTATATATACGTTAACCGACCAGTTACGTCACAGCCCAAATTTTAGAGTACAGTAGTTCTTTCATTTTTACGATTTTGTTTATACTTAAATATGGAAAGACTAGGGCAAGCGTTTTAAAATTGAGCAGATTAGCCTGCTAAGAAATCCCAAAGGCAATGTTTATTCATGTCAATTTGTTAGAAAAGAACAATTTTGTCGTTATTCAATAGGTTCTTTTAATGGCAGTTTTACTGAGTATTAAATGTTGCTATGTCTATTCGATATTGCTTTTTAAATAGACATTTTAAAGTTATTTTCAAACGATGCAGAGACAGCAAGGTCACATTTCAAGTATATGAGTCGTCCTTTTGAAAAGGCTGGATAACTTAGGAATGGGGCAGAGAGCCCACACCGTGATTTATTTTACCGTAGTGTGCTAGGCCATCATGAAATTTGGATCAGTTTTGGAATTTTTTAAGGTGCAAATATTATCTAAAAGTTTGGCAGAAATACTAGTTTATTTTCTACATTCTTTACAATAGTATTTGCCACAAACAATCAAGAGGTGACCGAAGTAATGAAGAGGAATTTCTTTATTGTGTTTTTTATGTGAGAATATTTGCTCTTCTTTCTACGTATATTCATTCTTTGCCATGATATCTTTTATAGGCTAATGCAATGAAACTTCAGCAAGACGTACGAGAAAAAGAAGCACTGTTAGAACAGAGTTATTTACGTTTAGAGCGTGGTGAAGCGCCAAGTGAGGAAGTGGAACAAGAATGGCTGAAATTGGTACGAGAAGACAGAAGGAGACGGGAAGATAGAGAAGAGAGGAAACTGGTACATTTCCTTTTTTAGTATAGAAGTTTTCTATGATACTTTACTCTTTCCATAGACAGTTTTCTATGCCATTTAGAACCCTGGAATTGTTATGAAAATAGCCTTATTTTGTCCCTTAGGTTACCTTGTAGCAGGTGTTAACATCATCCATTTGTTATTAACTTGTTACGACTACATAGCTTATTGAAGTTACTTATTCAACAAGGACTGGGGCAGAAACTGTAGATAAGTATGTATTTTAAACCATAAGACACATGAACCCTAACCCATTTTTTTTAACCTTACCTGAAACTAGTCCTAATTAAAAGCTTAATGTTAATTTTAATTAATCTGTTGGGAAAGTAAAATTTCATGAGGTGTAATGTATAATTGACATCGAATTAACTGTAAGGACCTTCTTTAATTATTCTGTTGAGAGAGAGTAATCAGAAGACTTCACAAGAAAGTAACCATTAACAGTAACTACTTCAACCCTTCACTGGATCTTGAGTCGTGTACCTGCCTTTGGAATCAAATTTATCAGGAGGTAACGTTAATATAAGCAATGAATTATCTGGACACGGGCTCTTCAAAACATATTTATTTATGTCTATAATGTAAATATAATAATATTTTAATAATTTAATTTTGATTTGAAAAGGAACGAAAAAGAATCGTTTTGAGACAGACTTTGAATAAATCATGAGATTGAAATTTGGAATTCCTGCCAGAAGATAAATAGTCTATTTATATGTTTTGTTTTTGTTGAGGATTTTAGGTTTAAGAACCATACAAGGCATAAAACTACAGAATGTATGGAACTGAGAAAGTAACACAAAAAATATAGTTCAGTCAAGAGATCAAGGTCGAACGTAGAACTAAATATTAGAGTTATATGATGGGGGGGAAGCAGTCAGAACTGTCGCACACCGTGTATTGTGAGACCTTGGTTATCCTAACAGTAGTCCTTTAAGAGTAAAGGTGTAACTTCAGATAACACAAAACGTTAACGCGATTCCTTGAGCCACCTCAACTGATCTTCTCTAAATCTACCTTTGCAACCCTATATATACTATCTGGCAAGATAATTACAGAAATAGAATAACGTGACTGCGATCTGCTAACAGCGCTTAACACGTAAAAGTGCGACGTGAAAACATGGGAAATGAAGGGAAGGGCTGAACAGGTATGCTGAAACAAGCTAAATGACGTTAAACTAATCAATACATACACGTAAATTAATGTAAAGAGATACAAAATAAACAACGATGACTAAACTTAGCATGACGGCCTAACAATGATGGGAAAATACCGAACCTCTGAGCAGAACAAAGAAAGGGGATGTCACGGATGTGATGCATGCCTGTGGTGCAGACTTGCTCACGTGTGTACAAAGGGGAAGCCTACGATAATGATATCCAAAACAGACGATCCTAAAATGAATGAACCTGCAGGAAAATGTAAACAGGCTGTGGAGAGGGACCAAAGGGATGAAGGTTCTTACTTACAAAAAGGGAGTCATAGGAGGTTCGTGACATAACAGTGCTTCACAGACTAACCTTCGGAGAGAGAAAAAATGCATTCATTGGGAGATTTATTATTTGGAGGACAACAAATGCATACGAGTGAAGCCGTTCAGAGAAACGAGTCACACGCGATGCAGCAGACTTTGCCATTACCAGGGAGTAAAGCTCATTAGAACACTTCCCTTGATAATACCCAGAGAAAAGAGACAGACAAGCTAAATTTGGTCTTTGATACAAAGATGAGCTACACTGCGTCATGCAAGATCGGGTTTAGGTTAGATTTACAGAATGGCTTCAGCCTTAAAGTCCTGTCTAGTTCGATATAAGATAAGGTAAGAACCAATCTTTTCAGAAGAAAACTTAACAAGAGATTTGATGTAAGAACCCCCATAAATACCTTGAGAAAATGACAGACCAAGAATCCTCAATGAGGAGTGATCCACAGTAGGAAAAGCAACCTAACTAGGATTGACGTCCTAATGATGGCCCCTGAATATTTGAGAAAGATAAGGACTCCTTTTATTGAACATTAAAACAAGCCAGCCATATACTTACGAATTACCTAACACCCTGAAGGTCAGACTGCTGAACTGTTTTGTGGCCAATGCCTGAGTACAAGTAGTCTTACAAGCTAATATGTTAATGAACTGAAGCAAGTTATAGAAAGCCAGCATAAATAGAATACTCATCAGATTAAATTCCCTCCAGTGTGACACCCATTTTACGATCTGAAAGAAACAACTGAATGACTCAAAACGCTGTTATAAAACTTTAAAAATCTTGACTTCCAAGTCATTGGGAATAAAAAGTTTCGCGAGCGCGCTCAACGTAGCGGGATTTAATATCAGAAATAACATATTTACAAGCATTAACCTGTCTGAAGGAAACTCGAGATTCATGAGTTCTACCACGTTGAAACTAAACAGAGAAATAATTGCAAAACCAAAAAAACAATGAGCACTGAACCACGGACGAGAAAAATATTTGATTTCGTCTCTTCGACTTGGTACCCCACATTTTTCATCACCAGCCTGGATCCATTCTGTGAATTAATTTGCAGAATCAGAAGACAATTTGCTGAAGACTGAATTCAAAGGAAAATATCACCATGAAATTGACGAAATCCATCCCAGTTAGCTTGACGAATTTTAAACTTCTTACGTTGATACAGCTTTTCAACATAATTTCAAACAATTGCTTTGAGCCTTACAGTGATACCAACGTGATCAGAAGATCCAAACTAAGATAAAAATGAAACTTTACAGAGCGCAGAGATTAAGTCATGAAGATATGAAAAAGAGAAAGTTCTCAAGTGTTTGAATCAGAAAATCTTTAGGTGAGTCAACCAAATTGCACAAGATAATCTGTGAGACCGAAATTGTTTGTAACTTTGTCAGGTCCATCACTCCAACTAGAATGAAACAGTCATGTTATGTTATCACTGCCACCACCATCACCATCAGCTTCCTTTCTGAGTGGCTTGCATAAAACCATTGAAGTCAACGATAAATTCATTAATAAAACGCAGTGTAGAACCTCAGATTTATTTAATTGCGACCTAAACTAAAATACGATATACGGGGATTACTCAAACCTCAGCCTTCTTAAGGGTGTCTGACAGGTATAATTTTGCTTGTAAGGATGACAGGGGTTTTAAAGTTTGCGACCGAAATGTTTGACTTGACCATCCAGCTGAAAGGAAAAAAATTTTAACGCTTAAATATAGCCTCGGTAAATTGGCTTTAAAATTAAAGCACAATTTGAAAATTTATGTAGAAAAGATAAATGTTTTGAAACTTGATTGTAAGTGTGTTCTCATTTTTTAGGTTAAACGACTTTTGACGATGAATACAAGACTATTGTGAAGCCTGAAAGGGCTTTATTCGAGAATGTAATAGTATTTTCTGCCCAATGTAAATAATTAAAAGCGTTTTAAACTGCAGGACTGAAGCTGTTTTTATAATAGAAAACCAATTATTACACCAATGCTGTGAAATATGAAATGAAAACAATCGATTATTGGAAAAAATCGAGCCGAGTATACCCCGAAGTCCTTTTCGCTTTCAACTGAATCCACATTCTCTATCACAACAGTTTGATTATAAACAGTACTTTAAGCTGTTCAAATTTAACACTTAAATGCGTACTATTTAACATTGCATAACTTTGTACTGTACTTTTGAGTAATTTCCAATTTTTTTTGTAGGCAGAAGAAGAGAAAGAGCTTTACCAAATACCTGGTGGTATATCAACTACTGCCGAGCCAAGACCAAATGCCTATATTCCTGATGACGATACGGAACTTCCTATACCACGACCATATGGAGCCAGTGCACCCTTCAAACCCACAGAGCCTGGCGCCAACATGAGACATATTCGTAAACCAATTATTAAACCAATCGAAATATAGTTTTCGCTTTTAAATCATGTAAATATACTTGTACATTGTTGTTGAATAAACGTGCAAACATCTATTCTGACAGCTATTTACATTTTCATGCCTGTTAGTGTCCCAATGCCCCATTTTAAATTATATTGATTGGTTTCGATACGCTAAAAAAAATGTTTGACTTTCTCCAAATGTACTCCAGTGAAAATTATCGGTTTCATGACATGATAAAGCATGCCCTAAATGAAAAATTAAGCTGGAAAAATGTAATGACACTCCAAGTCCATTCCTCTGGAGACATAAGGGTAGATGGATCGATCGATTGATAAATAGACAAACTTTTTCATACGTACTTGTACGTACATATATACATACATACACACCCATCCATATATAGAAATAAAAAATACACACCGGAAGTACAGACCATAAATGTAGCGAAAATTTGGCTGCTGTTTTTGAAATCTAATGATGTATTAATTTGCTTGATGTCACATCGATTTTTCTTGTGGAAATATGGGCATTCCCGCTGTTTACTCTGTTGCTGTTTGAATGCTCAGTTTTGTGATCAGACATTACAGGCTGCTTGTGGTTTTTCGATACGCAATTATACTAATTGTGCTAAAGCAATTTTTTAAAGTGTGTTATCAACAAGATTGGCTGAAACTAATGGTTGGTCACACAGCGGTACCCAATTTGGAAATGATGTTCACATTATTTAGAAATATGTTCCCAGACCAAATTTTGCTACTAAAAACGATGGTACCGACCGATTATTCAAAAATGGTGCCCAAAATTTCACAATAGCTACCAGAAAATTCATCGTGGCTGCTGTACAATTTCTTCACAAAATACATCCTGCTTATGCAGCAAGAGTTGAGTTCAAGTAGTAATTTGTGCTTCTTTAATCCCCCCTTTTTACTGCTTTGAATATTATCCCCGGCTTCAACATCATCATTCTCAGATGCCTGAAACATTTCATGAAGGTCTTTTTGTGTAGGTAACGCATCGCCATCAAATCATTTTGGCTGAGGCCCACCCGTTTTTACTTGCCCCTTTATAAGCTGTTGGGTCAAACTGCTCTTTTTCAATATTCAAACAGTTCATCAAGGATTGGGTGACAAAATTATCCTGTTTGAACTTCATTTAATTTCAGGAGATAGCATCTTTGTTGATGTTAATTTTTAAGCGCGAGCAAGTATTGCCGCGCTTCTGCGTCTTCGTATTTTCCTTTTCTTGTTCTTGGACGACTTATCTTTTCGTTACAGACAATTAACATAATAATAGACTAGACTTCAATGTATGCCCTGTATGCATGTTCCATTATGTAAGAGAACAATAAGTTTGTCAATTCTGAAACTGAGTTGAATGTAGATCTAATGGGAACACATCAATGTATAAAGTGGCTTTTTTATAGACACTTCTTTGTTCAGTATAAAGTAAATACAATACTGGGCTCGCGCTTACAGACTGAAGATTTTTCAGTCTTGTTTATTTTTGCATTTTCCACTGAACAAGATTTGATATTTCTTGTCTTTTGGAACTTTTTCTTTTTGCTGTCTGGTATCAACAATTTGAAAGACAAAATGAATGTTTCTTTTTATTTACTTCTCGAGATTGATGACGTAAAAGGTCACACGATAGTACATTCTTTTAAACCTTATTGAATATACTGAATCTCGATCTCCAAATGAGTGTAGTCAAATCCTCAGAATGCGTGGAAAGCTGGAAAAGCGTCAACAAGAAATTCTACATATAATTTTGTGGTAGGTGACGCTTTGGTTTGTTGGCATGACCTGTTGACCTACGCAAGGTACTGCTGTTGCATCTTCTCCAGACATTATTAGTATGAATACTTCAGTTTCATCAACTGAGACACATACGCCATTCTTATTTCAGCTTACATACACTGTATGGAGCATTGGTAGCAGATCAGTCTCTTTGTGATTGCTGGAAAAACTAAGTACGATAGCTCATGTTTCTTTTGCTTTGAAGAAGCATTGGCTTCCTTTGTTGATGAATGTATCTTTCCTTCAATGATTCCTTTGAAAGTAGGTAGTCAGCTAAGATATGACTTATTTGAAGTTAATTTTTGTTATTTGTTAAAAATGTTTTAATATCTTTGAGCTTTGGTCCTTTCTGACTAACATCAGGTATTCTTCTCTTTTCCTAAATCCACGCGTCATTTTGATAAAAACAAATGACCTTTGTCGTAATCATCAAAAACTACGTGGATGTACTTCCATCAACAGCCCTGAAATTACATGCTAACCTGTTGGCTCACGGTTTGGGAGTTGAGGGGTTCAAGTCATTAATTGACGTTACCCTCGCTATCAACATTGCATCAACTCTGCAAAATTTGATATCTTTTGAAGGGATTGTTGATGCTTCTGTTGAAGAGAGTAATTTAGTTTGGGCACAGTTCTACATGATTTTTACTCTGTTATTCCTACATTTTTTCCAGACGTTATGAACTGCAATACAGCGATGGATAAATATTAATTCGCATCCACCCCTCGCTGGCATTTTTGCTTTCAGTTTGTCCTTTCAAACCTCCTGTCACTGTTATCAATCGGTTTATTGTCATTCCTATCGTCTGATTCATTGGATAAGAATGTTTTGCAGTGCCAAGTGACCCGTTGCATCACACCCTTTCGTTATATTTGAAGGCACCAGGGTTTCTCCTCCCAAGTTCTGTCATATCCGCGTACTAAGATTTTTTGCAGGATTTTGTCTGTCGAGAGTAAAGGACCATGGCAAAAACTATTTGATTTCATGGTAATCTATTGCTTGCAGATAGCCTTTCTTATATATGTTTGTAAATGAAGTGTTCTGCAGCAGACCAATGTTTTCTATCAGAGTCCATCCAGCCATATTTACTATCGTGGATGCATTTGCCTTCATTTTAGGATAAAAAATTACTTAGTTGACAGTCGCCTCCGCCATAATATTCTAGGTAGTGTCAATGACCACAACAAAGATTCTATCTTTTGCTGGGTCTCAAAATGTCCACAAATACCCCTTGTTGGTATTTTGTGCTTCCAGCTGTGTTGTACCTTTGTTTTCTCTTTCTGAGCAACATTTGTTCTGGTGAAAGCCTGAAAAAGAAACTCCAATCTCGTCTACCATGCATCACATTTTATCCCTTTACTCCAGCCCGTTATGGCCTCCAGCGCCATAATGACCCCTTTAATTGATTAAAGATGGTCCTTTCCATGCAAATTATGACAGGGAAGCCACCCATTCGTACGACCATGTTATCGGCCCTCGTTTTGGTATTTGAATATTACCTGCAAGACTTCGCTGAAAATAGCTTGATCAACTTCTGAAAAAATACAACTGAGACGTAGCTCCTTCATAATTTTCACACTTCTGTCCAAAATACCAAGTATCACGTTTATGGTTCCCGATGCAGGGATAGCTGATAAAATTATATCCTTCATCTAGTTTTCGTTGACCTCAGTTGACGATGGTCCGGCAGACGTGTACATATTAATGGCTGCGATTTTAAAGATAGGTGGTTCTTTCTTACTGAATCACAGATAAACTTCAGAGTAACTCGAGCTTCTTCAAGCGCATCGTCTCTCATCTTATGATAAACGTGTGTTGAATTGGTGATGTGAATTTATTTGCAACAACTCGCCGCCTAGTTTTTCCAATCAATATTGTCAACGACATACGTAGTTGGCAGGCCTCTCGTGATTTTGGATTGTGGTTTGGAGAAACAATATCTTCCCCACTCAGCCAAATCATTTCAATGAAACAGGTTTCTGTTTACAATATACCGTACCCAACGCGATGCAAGGTATTTACTGTTCGACTTAATCGAGTTTTTAGATGTATTAACGAAAGAAAATCTTGATCAAGAAACGGCTTTGCATTTGGCATTGGAGATTAAATATTCTGAGCCAGCTGCTTAATTTTGCCTCCTTTTGAATTAGTTAGAAGGATTAAGTCAACATCAAGTGACAGGGTGGGTGAATCCTTTCGTGACAAAATGTGTGAATTACTTGCCTCGGACTTCTATCGGCTGTCATCTTGGGATTGCAGATCATTGGGACTTTTCATTAATCCAAAAGTTGTCTCATTTGTATTTTTTTCTCTCTCTCCACCAATCCTACCACCTTGCAAAGGATCAAATGATACTGCAGCCATTTTCGTTTTAAAATGCAACATAATGAATTTTAGGACTTAAATTTCAGAAGACTTGTTTCTATCGAGATTTTAAGCACAAATTGTACCTGAACCCCACTCTTATATTTGTTGAAGAAATAGGACAGCAGCCTATTGAATTTTCTGGTTGCCATTATGGAATTATGGCCACCATTTTATTACAAATCGGTCAGTTCGATCTCCTTCAGCATCACATTTTCGTCTGGTAGCACATTTCTAAATAAAGTGAACACGATTTTCCAGTTGGGCATCGCTGTGTGACCGACCATAAATCGAATATGGCACCCAAAAGGATGTTTATCTGCAGTCATGATACCATGTCAAAACTGTGAAAGGTGGCGGATTCATTTAAGACAAAATTCAGCAGAAAACAAAATTAAATATTTTCGGGGAATATACCGAGCAAAGAACGTATGAAAATAAATGGCCTTTAATTATACTTTGATTGAATAATTATTAACCTATACATTACAAAACTTTCTAAGGCATTAAACATATCCACAAACAACGGTAAACTGTATCTTTTAACAAATATTGAATGAAATACAAACATATCTTTCTACTATTGAGACCCGAACCACCCCTGATAGAACATCACAAAATTTATTTGATTTATAATTTTTTGAACTACACTGCTACGTAGTTAAGTATACATTACAAAAATAAATAGTTACTTTCTTAAAGTAATGTGCAAAAAAGGTAATTCTGTCTACAAATATTTCATAAAAGATTTTTTTGTCGTGTTGAAAATAAATCCTAATCTGTTTATTTTTTTTCAATCGAATAATAAAATCTCTGATAGATATATATATACATAAGGGAGACGCTTGCTAATGCTAATGCTCAATGAATGCATCCGGGTTACGCTCAAAAGTTATCATTTATAAACTCGACATGGAGGAGAGACAGTGTCAGGTCAACACCAGCTGAAGATGCCCTTTTGAACATGACAGCATAGATTATTCAAATTTTGGCTACTGCTGAATGCTTTGGGTAGCAAAATAGAAATCTGCTTGACTACCACAGACGGAATGTTCCATTAATGTAAGCCAAATGATGTCTATATAAATCGAAGCTTGTTGTTCCATAAGGCATCTCCAGCTGCAGTTTGCAAGGTAACGTGATTTTGTCTATGTATTGACGTATGACCTGTCCTCGAATAAAATGACATCTTCGTTAATATAAGGATGAGGCTCTGTACCAGACTGGTTTATCAATGACTCGGATTCGTCAATATCCTTATCTTCGTCGAATGGACTTCTAATTAAATGCCCATTTGTGTTTCTGGGTTTGCCAAGAGTATCATCATTGCAGTGGTTATCCGTCTGGGATAAATCGGAATCTGACGGCAACGTCTTTTCTCTTTCCAGTTCGTCTGCCTACAATCAAAAAAGATATCAGATAACGTTTACAACTACTTTCTGGTCATTAATTGAGCAGCAGCATGGATAAAACAGAGCAATAAAAACCCCTAATTCAATCGTACGTCACAAGTAACATCCGTTTTGCAACATTTCTAAAAAAGTTTAAAATATTTATGTCTACTTGCAAATGTACCAATTTAAAAACTTCATTGTGCAAATATAAATGTCAAAACACTAGGCCCTGCAGCTATCAAAATATGTTCGGGGAAAAGTTGCCTAGTGTTTCTTTGGTTATAAAGTCAGAAATGATCAAAATGGTTATTTCGTATAACCATACTTCGTTGCTTGATCACCTGTTGCTTTTGTCTCAAAACCACGACAAAACGTTCTATTGCAACACACATGTATTATTCCGCTTATCTACTGCATGTATTTACGTCTGGGAATATAGCGTTCTTTTAATGAATTTTTATACGGAGCACCACATCTACCAGTCAAAGACTAGAACTCTCGTGTCATTTACCACTGGCACCAGCAATGGCTCGAGCATGGCAATCAAAGTAATGATAAAACAGGCAACTTTCGGTCTCGAGGCAATAATAACGTTACTTCTTGCAATACATGCCTTTTCTCTCGCAACACCTTTTAAGGTATTACGCTTGTGCAACTGCCATCTGAAGCCAGTGGTCAGAGAATGTTAAAGGAAGTAACTAGCAAATTACCAAATTATTTTAAGGATAAAACACCTGTATCAGATTTTCTGGCGACTTCTTCGTGAAAAAAACTTTTAATATCTCAACAAAAAGGATCCGTTGCCAAATCGAATGTTATGGTTGCGGCTTCAGGGTCCATCAGTTCACAAGAAATAAATCAATAAATTAAAAAAACAAACCAGTATTATGAGTACACTAATGTCTTACCTTCCTTTTCTTTTCACTTGCATTGCTTCCGCCGCTGTTTCTCTTCATTTCATCCAGTCCAATGACCACGTCTTCTTTTTTACACGTCAAGTAGCCATTATTCGAATTAAAAAATCGGTTGTCCATGCTATTGTACTTCTCGTCTGATGAGTACGGTGGCGGCGGTGAAAATACAGGTGGTGGGGAATCCACCGGGCGTAAATAATCGTCACCTGACAAATGAGCTGCATCCAAATAGCTTACACATTCCTGTCACGAAAACGAATGTGCAAGACGCTATGGTGAGAAGCTGGTATCTACCAACACATACCACATATCTACCAACAAAAATATTGGCTTTTCAGGATTCGTTTATTGCCAACAATAAAACGTTCTAAGAAGAGTTCACAACGATAGATGTCTGCTTTCTTGCCGGCCCATTAGAATAAAATTGAATACAAAGTGAAATTCCTGCCAAGCTTAGTGACCCTACCAATGCTAGTTCAACAATTTGTTTTGCTGACCACAGGATTGAACAAAAGCTAATAACTATTTGATCTCACCTTTTCCCCCTAATAACACTTACTTCCCAACCCCCAAATTTTTTGTCTCGCCTTTAAATTCTTGGATAAAAAGGAAAAGGAAAATACTTCCGTTTATTATCCACCAATTATAATGATAGTCTAACTATTATGATTTTCTAAATGCTTTCATGATGATGATGATGATGATGATGATGATGATGATGATGGTGGTGGTGGTGGTGGTGGTCTGTAGTGGATGGCAGTAGATGGCGGCGGGCGGCGATGGATGGCCGTAGATGGTGGCGGTGGATGGTAGTAGATGGCTGTGGTGGAAGGTAGTAGATGGCGATGGACGGTAACAGATGGTGATGGATAAAGTATGTTGACGGAGTGTGGTGAAATCAAGGTGTTAGGTATAATAAGCAAACACCACGATTACTACGCTGGTGTGAAACAATTGTGTCAAAATATTTTTCAAAAAAATATTTTTAGAAGTGCCTGTTTTCAGGCAAACCCAAAGTNGATGATGATGGTGGTGGTGGTGGTGGTGGTCTGTAGTGGATGGCAGTAGATGGCGGCGGGCGGCGATGGATGGCCGTAGATGGTGGCGGTGGATGGTAGTAGATGGCTGTGGTGGAAGGTAGTAGATAGCGATGGACGGTAACAGATGGTGATGGATAAAGTATGTTGACGGAGTGTGGTGAAATCAAGGTGTTAGGTATAATAAGCAAACACCACGATTACTACGCTGGTGTGAAACAATTGTGTCAAAATATTTTTCAAAAAAATATTTTTAGAAGTGCCTGTTTTCAGGCAAACCCAAAGTATATCAAGCATAACCTGGTGAAGCTATTACGAACATGCAGAGCAATACAACTAGGAAACAAATCTGTTCAATACAACTAAAAACTTACATCACTGCTGCAGTTCTGTTCTATAAATCTTGCAAGCTGATTTACTATCTCGAAAAAGATAGGACGATCGTTAGGATCCTCGTGCCAGCAGTCTCGCATTATCGAATACCTGGATAAAATGAAATGTAACTTTCTTATATACAATGTTTCACCAGGCAAAACTACACTTCTGTCAACCTGATTCTAAATACACCTAGCAAATAAAAGACGGAACTTTTACGCAACCATCTGTTTAATATTCATGTTCTTTACACCTATAAAATAAACAAATGACTTCAAGGCACATTAGCCCTCACATGCTTCGTACAATAGTTGTGGTCTGTAAACTATTGTACGCTGTAAACATTCAATATTAAGGCCCTGTAAAATAATACAGTTTTATGTTAAAAATGCAAATACTATCTTTCATTCAAAACTGTAAAAAGTTGCTCCTTTTTATCAACACTTAAAATCGTAATACATAAATTAGGTACTGAATGACATGCACTTATTGTAAAAACCACTAAAATTTTAATGGTGAAAAAAATTCTCGTTTTGGGATTTCAGCCTGGAAACCCTCAAATGGATTAACATTAAGCGTTTACTAGATACTAAACTTTCTCTACACAACAAAGCTCTACACCTTTAATGATCAACGTTTTTTATCACTTCCAACAGCAAAGACACCTGTGGTATATAAATCTACCCCCTCCCCCCCCTACATCACCCTCTTCCTCTCTTTTTCTTTCTCTCTCCCTACCCGAAAAAAAGCCCTTGTCTTTCGGATTAACGTCATCAAACCACAAATTGCATACTTACACTTCCGGTGCGCAGTTGATAGGCTTTTCCATTCTGTAACCGGCTAGTAAGAACTCAAGAAGATCCTTAGTTGGCATTCCTGGGTATGGTGATCCACCTAAAGATAATTGAAAAGTTATTTAGAAACCTCTTGTACACCACTATCTATTCTCCATAAAAAGCCTCAAATTTCATGTTCTGGTGATTTCTTCTGCTATTATTCATTCCTAAAAAATAATCGTGCTAATTGTTGTGGCTCTGCGAATAATCAGCTGTACTAATCAAAAACAAACCTTGCTACTATGGCCTAGACTATTTCATTTTCATCATCGAACAAGTGAAGAAACGGTCTTGCTTCCATGCCATTAAAATTGCTTAATAAATTGCTAGAAACATGCAATTTTGGCTGTCTCAAAAAACGTTGCAATCAAATTGGGCGAGTACAATAGCTCAAATCAACCTTAAGAATGCCTTCATTTAACACTTTTTTTTTCAGGCAAATAACTCGGGCAAAAAATAGTACGTCAAAATACTCAGTTATCTTTGTATGCTTTCTTGGTATTTCATGCACACGGCTATTTAAAAAACACTCGGACAACAAAATCAACTGAAATAAATCTTACCAAGTGTCATCAGTTCCCATAGTAAGACACCAAATGTCCATCTGAAACAACAGAGAAAAAAAAACGGTCAAAAAGATCTTGATAAACGTAGTGCATTTAGTTCAAAACCATGACACAAAAACAAACTCCTTAAAGTTCAAGCATCGTCCCTGCCTATATCTATTTCTTTATTGCCCCTACTCTTTAAGTTTCTCTCGGTCATTTCTTTCTTCATCCTTAAAAGTACACAAAATATCTAGGTTTCTTACAAAAAAGAGGCCATTTTCGTTATTGAAATAAATTCAACAAGAAAGCACTCTTAAACTTAGAAAAAGCTAAAACAAGATAAAAAACCCCAAGATAAACAACTAAACAGATGACCGAATATTGCGCTCAGAGAACAGGAAGCAAAAAACAAGCAGAATCCACACTTACACATCCGACTGATGAGTAAAAACTCGATCTTGTATTGCTTCAGGTGCCATCCACTTAATTGGCAACAGTCCCTGAAATACAGAAAAAGGCAAAAGGAATAAGCGTAAGCTTCTTTTTCAAATTAATTGAGCCAACATTGAAAGTTAATGTCTTGTACGTATCCTGAATGTAATCAATTCCTTGTCGATAAGTACATCGAAAATACGTATTCTTTTCGATGCCTCCTACAAATGCTGCCCAACTTAACTCCTGCATTTGATTATTGAAAAGAAATACGATACATGTATTCTGTCATATATTAGATTCGACCACTTTCCTTAACACTCCATTTAATTATGTACACGCATATATATATGTATATATATATATATATATATAAGATATGATAAGTTGGAATTCCAACTTATCATATCTTATATTACGCTCTGCATTTATGTATTGAGCACTTTAATACGGATAACCGAATCGAAAGCTTTATATATATATATATATATATATATATATATATANCTTTTCGATGCCTCCTACAAATGCTGCCCAACTTAACTCCTGCATTTGATTATTGAAAAGAAATACGATACATGTATTCTGTCATATATTAGATTCGACCACTTTCCTTAACACTCCATTTAATTATGTACACGCATATATATATGTATATATATATATATATATATAAGATATGATAAGTTGGAATTCCAACTTATCATATCTTATATTACGCTCTGCATTTATGTATTGAGCACTTTAATACGGATAACCGAATCGAAAGCTTTATATATATATATATATATATATATATATATATATATAAAATATAGTAATATTAGTAAAGTATACCAATGTTCACTAAGAGTGCTCAATGTTTCCAGAGCGTTTATATATCCAGTATAGTATACAAAATAAGTAGACAAATCTAGCACTTACTACTAGTTTCATGTTTTCTTAACAATCTTCAAACTGCATTTTTTTTTCAAACTGATTTTTATATATATATGCTATTTTCAAATTCTTTTGGCTACAGTACAAAAAATATTTTCGTTCATTTTAGAGCCAAAGGCAAATTGGTAAAAAAGTCAATTTAAAAAACTCCTAAACAGGGAAGATAACAATAATTCAGTCTTGCTTACCTCCCAATTCAATCTTAAAATAATGTGACAAACTCAAAGACAACTTTTATTTCTTGATGGTTTCGAAAAACCTAGACTTAACTCATTCTCTACAGTCCATAAAAAAATTCTTTCAATATCACATTCCAACAAACGGGATTGGCGTTGTTCATCCACTGTTAAATAAACACTTTAAAATAACAAAAGTGTACAGGGAAGGGTATAACAGAAGACCCTCTCAGAAAAACATTTATGGGGCAAATTCATTAAAACTACACTCAATAACCCAAAAATGTAAACAAACTGCATGTCGTTAGGGCCCATTGCATTACCATTTGGTTATTGAATATCAGTACTTCCATTGTAAACATCTACATACATCTAGAAAAAACATAATTTATTTCAACATCTTACCCCTGTAATTTTGACATATCTGTCGTCTTTATAAATATCACGGGCTAATCCAAAGTCGGCAATTTTCATAACGTAATTTTCTCCAACAAGAACATTCCTTGCTGCAAGATCACGATGCACACACTTGAATTGAAATTTTAAAAAAAATAATTAGTTTTCACAGTAGAAGAAATTATCAAGAAAATATGTAAACAAGCAGTTTTAAATAAACACCTACAACATTGCAAAAACCTGGGTTTCTCAGGGAAAATATTCAGGATATGAATGCGTACCTGGTTTTAATCACTAACCTAAATTGCAACAATGTAAAATGCAACCAAGTGCTGTTGACCTAATTGATTTCCTTACTTGTGTATTAACTAATAAATTCAATAATGCCATTACAAACTACGATACTTTTGCCACTGGCAGAAGAATATCTACTGATCTAAAAGATGATGCTTTGGCCAATAGATTGCCAGGCATGAGGTACGCGGCTTAACCTTAACCCCCCAACTTCTCTGGAAATATTGTGCCCAATTTGTTACTCCGTTATAAGTGTCACGCTACCAAGCTTGTACATGCTTTCGGAGATAGAATTGGAAGAGGGAAGAAATCAAAAAATTAAAATTATTGTAAAGTACAAAGAAAAAAAATCAAATAAGAAAAGTAGCCCTCTGCATTTGTAGCTTTAAATCTTGCTTTGGAAAGACCTTAAAATAGAAATAAATTAAAGTCAGACGAGAAAATAACCTTTCTAGACGACAAGTATTCCATCCCTTTAGCCACTTGATATGCTGTAACAACCAAATCTAAGGTTGTAAGTTCTTTCTCCATACCAATAAATTCTTTTGACAAAGTAGGTTTAAATATTGGCCTTCTGTCTTTTAAAAATGATAACAAATTGCCATGTGGAGCATATTCCAATATTACCATCATTTCTCCTTCTTTTCCTGAAAAAAAAATCAGGAAAAAACAGAATTATAGATTCCATCCCGTATACTATGCTATGCAGAAAAATGCAACATACAACGACAATGTAGCGAGCACCAGCCAAATGATTTCTTTTTACAACTTTTAATACAGCTAATCTATTTATTCAGATTTGCTCTCACTGTTAAAATATCCAAAGCAATTTACAGCGCCAGTGAGTCAAAATAATTTTAATACACTTAATACACAAAACATATTGGCTATCCTAATCCTCTATATTTTTGGAATTTGCCTTAACTTTTCACTAGACGTACAGGTATCGCTCCATGCAGTAATTATTGACATAGCTGACTTAGACTGATATAAGGATTAAGAATATTTCCAAACAAAACAAATATATCGAGCTGATCAACGGGTCCTACAGACGTAGATGCAAGGGGTTGCCAAAGCCTTCAATTTAGTTTCCATTTTCAAGGCTTTTCGTTTTAAAATAAATACCACACATCAAAGCCAATTTAATAACATTCATCAAGACCCTAAAGGCGCTAAGATCGGGTTAACACACCAAGCCAACTGACATCAGTAGCTAAAACAAAAATTTTTGTTTTCTGCTTATCATGTAAATTGGAAATCATTGAAAATTACAATTTTCGCTCAAGTTGATCCGCTGGTGAGCTGCAAAAATTTGTCAGTTTCTTTTTTAATTTGCTGACGGCACTGAAGGAGTTTCGGGCAGGGTGCATCGGACCAATGTTGATCAGGGTTGAACAATTTTTTCATGGGAGATGTGTGGTAATACAGTGTCTATATATGTTAAAGTCAAGGTTTATACCATCCATTGTTAACCAAACCATGTTTTACGGGAAAAAGCTACCTTCTAGGAAACCAATTAATTTTTAAAGTTTTTTGGGGGGTGTAAAAGAAATTACGCGCTCGAGGTCACTCCAAAATATCTTAATGAATAAGAAACCTAAACAGCATTTTATCGGTCAATTTTTATTTATTTACTTTGCCATTTCTCAACCCCTAGTTCCAGTAATATACTTTTACTGCCTATTTAACCGATTACCCTATGTCAAGTGCTGTATCTTACCTTTTGTGCAGGCTCCAAGTAGATTAACTATGTTTGGATGCTCTCCAATATGTATCAGAATTTTTAATTCTGAGATTAGATCTCGCAATTCTAAAGGTGTTGCATCACCTAAAATATTTTAAGAGAATTGGGTAGAACAATTTGCAGAAAATTCTTGTGGATAATAGCACACATTTTGGGTTAAAAACTTACCACTACCACCTCTCTTTCTGATGCTTTGTGAGGAGTTTAATAATTCCATACATGTAATACAATGTAACCAGCCCGGAAGCAAACATAATTAAACAATAGGCTAAACCCGCACCCAAGTTACAAAAACCCTTAACTACTGCAAATTTTTTGCGAAGTGGCATATTTTGGCTAGTCACTGGCAACAACAAGTAGCATCGTCATGACTGCGGATTTGGGTCTTCTATTGCAGTTTTTCGAGCATTTCTTAGGCTCTTGACTGTACGGTGTATTATTTGTTACACTCTCGACAGTACGGTATATTATTCGTTACAATTTTAGATATGTTTGTTTTCAATGGTTGTTAAAAAATACTTTCGAAAAGACGTCAGCACGTTATTACTTTATAACTTCCGGTTCTTGTAATCATGTTCATGTGATAAACTGAAACATAAAAAATAAAACTAAACTTTTTTAAAGCAAAATACTAATGAAAAGCTTTGGTGAGTGTTATTTGAGGGTATCTGATTACTTAAATTTGCCCATACCCATTAAACATGACGTTCGAGGTTCAACAATAGTAATTGTCTAACCTCGCCTAAACCAAATCGTCCATTCAAAATTTTTTACTCACGAATAAATGTTAATATCATCTGTTCGACACCTAAGTAGCATAAAAGTTGGGGTGCAGGGTAAGCAATCAATGTAGAGCATGTTAATCACTTCCTACAAATCCGGTGGGGTCTTATTTCTTTGTTCTTTTCTGTTCGTTTTGGTTTTTTCTTCAAACTAATCGAATAAGCAACATTTCTTTTTACTTTAAAAAAATGTCAAGTACCAATAAGCTTCAAGACTTCATGCAAGGCTATAATACACCTACACGCTTTGTGAAGAATAAAAGCTTTTTTCGGTAAAGATTTTTCCATTTCACCCACACAAAAAAAGCTAAACTTGGACCCCCATATTTCTTTTTTTTCCTTCTTTTTTCCTACTTCTCATGTTTAAACTTAATAGCATTTTTTGAATACTCTTTGCAATTCAACATTTGTTGCCGCGCTTATTGAGGGTACCTCTAAAATTATATAGTTTTTACACAAATACGAATGGGCTAAATTACACCAATTTTTCACACACAAGTAGAAAGGTCCAAACTCTCTCGACTTAAATAAACTCCCATATCAATGCAAAAAGACTTCCTTATAAAAGCATGCTGCACTACTAAAGGATCCAAGAGTATGCTATTGCTATATCCTTTCTCGGCCATTGGAATCTGTTTTACACTCCTACCTTTGAGCGTTGAATGATAACTAACAAAAGTATTGCAGAAACAGATGACCCTCACATTCTTGTTTTCCTCTTTTAATCCCCTTTTCTGTTGCCTCAAAACTTTCAATCCCTCTACCGGCCACAACTCTAAGAATTTCCTATTAGTCTCCACTAAAGCTCTCTTTATTCAACCTTTAACAATCGAAACCGTTTCCACAGAATTCTTTCACCTTTATTCCTAATATAAATAATTGCGTGTTGTAAGCAATAGCTTAACGATGTAAAACATGTAAATCTCTAATGGAGCCGAGTCGTGGTTTCCTCATTCAGCGAGAGAGTGACCTCTTCCTACCTCAAAAGTTCTGTTTTCCTTTCCTTATTCCATTAAGAAACTAATCCATCTTGGTCACAGAAATACTTAACTGTATCTTTTTGTGGTTTCTATGCTTGATTCAAACAATATCTGCTTTGACTAAGTCTTTTTGACCTTTAAATGAATCGCAATATTCTGGTATTCAAATATAATAAAACACTACTTATCTCAGAACAATGCAAGAAAATGTTGTTGATGAAAATGATCATGTTACAATGGGTGCTTTTTAATGTCATGAAAAAAATATCTTACCGTTATGTTTATCGTTATACTTTTTATCCTTTAATTCTTTTACAAGAAGGATCCCTCTAAAAACGTCTACATTTTATAGAGATTACGCTACGTCGTTTCGAGAACCGTATCGACATTACTGTAAGCATTGTTACAAATATTTAACGGTTTCAACACCTTATAAGCATACAAATTATTATCTGGGTAGAAAAAAACTCTTCGAACTGTGGAAAGCAAACTCATTACAATCTCTGGGATGAGGCACTCCTAAAAGTAGTATTATATTTACCTTTCAGCTTTTTAACGGCAACTTTTGAAGCAAGGTTTTTGTACCCCTTCATATTCCGGTAACTTCCCCGGCTAGACCCATTGCGTGTAAAACTTCCTCGGGATAAACTTCCACGTCCAAGCAATCCTTGGGTAGATGATATACTACCGCCAGTTCTTGAAGACGTGCTTCCTAAGCGTGATATACGGCGTCTGCCAAGTAATGGCTTTTGCTTTATTAATATTTTATATCTTGGGTCGTGTGCCAAAATACCCACAGCCTCCGCTGAGTAAACCTCTCCAAAAGCACCGGATCCAAGTTTATTTACTACAAAGGAGAAAGAAATTAAAAATACTTAAAAAGAGGAAATTTCTTATATTCGTTGCATTACGAATCGGTTGCTATCAACTTTCAGGGCAAAACTGAAAACTGGTCCTGTTTACATGTGAAAACTGGTCCTCACAAAGCCTTCAGTCAGCACCATTCAGGTTTTCTCCCTTTAAAATGTCCTTCCGTGCGTAAAAGTGTTTTACTGGCAATAAATTCAACTCAGTCTTTTCTGTCTTTAACTAAGGGAATGACGGAATGCTCAACAAAAATTAACAGACATTGTCACTTTTGATAAAAAAATCATTGAAGAGAGCAGGAGGATTAGGAAAGGATAGGGAGACCAAAAAACCCGGCTATTTCATGTATATTTCAATCACAGCTACGGTCTTATGGGTTTCCTCTCTCTAATAACCTTACCGCTACCATGCAGCTTCTCAATATGATATTAATCGTAATTTGTTGCTATCGTTTTACTTTCCAAGGTACATCCATAAGTCTTACGGCATCAATTTATATTTCCAAAAATATAAAATATGGCCTTTAACTACCACAATAATCTATGCCAGCCATTTGTAAAGGTTCTGTTTTGTGTTTTGGGAATCCTTCAACAAGACTCCTTTTAACCACAGGTAGAAGCATCACTACAAACGCAGCACCACCAAAAACTCCGCAATGGTATAAATTTATGGAAGCTTCCTCAAACCAAAGACTAAACACAGACATAGCAAAAATCAGCAGTGACTCGGTCTAAAACTTCCCATGTAGCAGGATAGTTAAATTAGGGTATGTAAGTAATTACAGACAGATCTATGTGCAAACAAGACAAAGATTTGTAAAAAAATCAGATGATCTCAAGATGGTACAAGATAGCTTTTCCTGTTTCCCTGCTAACGGCTTATTAACCATTTCAACACTGCCTGCAAAATAGGAAGCTACCAAATGCTTTCGTTCTGGTTCCTGGTATTTATATGCCGGGTGCAATTTGAGCTTCAACACCGATTAATAAAACAAAAAGTAGCAATGACTGGTGTCAAAAACTTTCATTTATTCAGCCGTATCAAACACAAAGTACTTTTGAATCACTCACATAGTTTGACGCGTGTCCTTGGAAACTCCCATGCAACATCATACGGTAGTTTGTTTGTCTGTTCTGATAATGCACGAGCTGGGTCGATTTTTTTCAGGTAATCCGGCGCTGGCGGTACGGCAAAAATGTAGAAGCCACCATACAGACGTCGCCTCTTATACAATATCGCTGATATAATCGAAAGCAAAATAATCAGAATGGACGCAACAATTACTGTGGCGATGAGTGTGTTTCTTGCTGCTTCGTTCGTTCTTTGTAACTCTCCTGCACTTCCTGCTCCACTTAATAACTTTCCTGGAAAGGGACACGAGAACGGAATTTATTTCGAATTTATCGGCAGTAAAAAAATAAAACATTTTCATGTACTACCTTAAGCAATTACATGAAACATGGTTTCAATTAAAAACGTTACCATTTCAGAAAGTATGATAAAAAAACCCACATACAACATCAACAGTTACTACTTAATGTTCTAGTGCTTATAATCAATAATTTAATTTTATTTGGTATTCAATTAATTATACAAAACACGCAACAGTATTTCCAATCATCGATCAAATATCAATTCAAATTCAGGATAGAAAGTGATCTTTCGGGTACAAACGTAACCTACACTTCCGAAGTAAAACCGTCACTGCATTACTGGTATAAACAAACAAAAGAAAATGCATTGTCAACAAGACCAAAATCAAAACACAATAACGGGAGAAGGGTCTGATGGATCGCATTTGGCACGCAGAGTCAAGGTTACAAAACCTATCTTTTGTTATCCAAAATTTAGTAAAATAATTCCTGCTTGTACTCTTTTTTAATTGAAATTTCCCGCCTTTTTCTAAGTGATACCAGCTCGTTTATTCCTAAAATCTTAATCTTCCAAACAACGACTGTTGTGCCTGCACCAGCCTATCCTCTGGATGCTCCAACTGCACCAAAACAAGTATGGTTTGCACTTTGTAATGCGTAATCAAATAGCTGTTTTAAAAAATGGCGGGCAAAGTTATGCTGCAAATACTTCACATGATTTTTGGCAAGACTTTCAGGTAACAGATGTGGCTGGTCTCACATGCAACAAGTATTTTATTTCTCCCAACATCCAGTACTTTGTAAAATGATTACCTTTTCAAAATTGTAAACAGCCCCAAACCCACTTATTTCTCATCAGCAATCAACTTGAATTAGTTTTCTTGTACACATAAATAGAAATCCAAACAATTTTTGCTAATTTTTTTCTGGAAACAACAGCTTAGCAACCTGCAACATGGTTGTTACCTACTGATCGAATTAACAAGCCAAAATACAGTGAAAGAGTATACACCATATGCTAGCAACATGAAATTTCAGGCTGCAAAAATCAACTGTCATTTGAAATATTATCGACTCTTTTGTATGTTCTTTCTGCCCCAAATATACCAATACAAAACCCTCACGAATTTTATTTACTGCAAACTAATTTCAGTAGCCAACCAAACTTACTCAATGCAAATTTGGCAAACGTTCTTCCTCTTGAATTCTCTGCAACACACCTGTAATCACCAAATTCTTCTTTTCGTATATCTTTCAAGACTAAATTGCTTGTTTAAAGAGAGAATAAATGCTGTTAATTAACAACACGTGATCAGTTCTGACATATGCTTGAACACAAACAAGATTATCCTTGTTTAGTTATTATTTAAGCTACACTCAAAATTAGCAATTTACTATCAGCGTTTCCAAACAGTTTTGCGTACGCTGAAAGGGATGCATTCCTGTAAACAGAAGCATTTCCCATCCTAAAATTAAACTCGTTCCCTTTTCACAGCTTACAAAATGGGAAGAGCACTTCTGCACATGAAAGAATTTTCTGTTACGACAGAAACCCTCTGTTTTTTAGGTGGAAACAAAGGTGGATTGTTCGTTCTAATATTCATGATCGATGACCAATCTTTGTTTCTAAGGCAACAAAACGTCTTCCCCGGCAAACTATATATAACCAACAAATACACCACGTCTACCGAATCCTAATCTTCCACCGTGAATTTTTGCTAAAATCTATCAAGAAAATAAAAGTAGTTTTTTTCTCTTTCTTCACGGCAGCACAACAATGCACCAGTCGACCCGGTTTCACGCTTTGCATGAAAAAGGATTCTTTCTTCTGGTCGCCCTTTAAAACCTTAAGTGATACATTACTTCTCACTTACCTTCTAGTCAAAGTTTTTTGTCCATGTTTGAAGTATTTTCCGTCGATGTCTCTTTCCCACCAAACCAAAGGTTTCGGATTACCTTCGGCAATGCACTTTTCAACGAGTTTCTCTCCTGGTTTTACATATGAAGATTTCTTAGCACGAACAATTACAGGCGCAGCTATTAAAAGAACGACACAAATAAAATTCTTTTCATTGTCTTTAATCTACAAAATCTAAGCAAGTTATTACTCCAGGTTTTTTCCATCCACAGACCAGATATTCAACTTTAAAGTTACTATACAAAAAGGCACAAAATCACTTATTCGCTAACAGGGAGAGGGGACGGGTGGCCTTTTATTCTTTGAAATCACCTTTATTTATGGATTGCAAAACCTTAACAAATATATAACAAGTGTCAATATGATTAACTCGTTTACGATTACGACTCCCTTTCTCTTTACAAAGTTCAATGAGGAGACAAATGACAAAAAAGTGCTTTCAAAATATCAAAATAAACAACTTACCTTAATCATTGAAACTACAATTTGGGGTGTTACAAAAGGACTCTACCTTATCTAACTTGTACCAAGGAAAAGAAAACAATTTACGCAAAGGGTCAGTACTGAAATCGCCTCCTCAGGCAATATAATAGAATGCGCTGAAAGATCACGAGTTGAAAAGTGCTGCATTATTCTGGACGAATGAAATGAAAAAATGATGTAATGACCAATTATCTGAAGATCAGATCAAAAAACTCATTTGTAAGTAAAACAATACATACCATAAACGATGAGAAGGGTACTTGCATTTCCGCTTCCAATTTCATTTTTTGCCTCGCACACATATGTTGCATTATTTTTGCGAAAATCGACCTTACAGATTATAAGTTCGCCTCTGTTTTCTTGCGGAACACTGCTAAGCGCAGCACGTTCTCTCAGTTTAACATCTCTTTCTACTAAATAATAATGACCATTCTTTGATTTCTCGCAATTGCTCGAATCGTAAATAGGGCTTAGGTCGTCTATTGGATTCCCGTCTTTCAGCCAATTTATTTTTGGCGCTGGATTTGCATCTATGTGGCACTTCAGAACCACTGTACTCGTCTGATTGACCGACATGCTCTCCTCGATGGTCACAAACGGCTTGTACACCGCTAAAATATAGAATATTCAAATACAGTTAAACTTATTACATAAAGATTACGTCTCTCGCTTTCAAAACCAAACCATTAATGGGCGTCCTAACCCACCATACAAGTAAAGCTTAAACAGTCGGTAAAATTCTCTCTTTACAAAAAAAACATATTTTAAAAACTCCGTCCTTGCCTTACCTTGGGAAAGGAGACTGCTTAAGCAATCCAATGCGAGAGTTATTTACCATTTACAGTTACATAAAATATAATATAATTAAATTATGGTACATTCCCAAATTCTTTATTTAATTTTTCCAAAAATGATGTTAATTAATGAAAAGAGCACGAGTAGAATTTTCAATTGCAGTCTAACGTTGTGGATTAGCTTGTAATCATCTGAAATCACCAAAACACTCAAATGGGTTTGAACAGTACCAATGCTTTCAAAGATTTCGTCTGGTATTGAAGCGAAAGTGAGCAGATGAATGTATTAGAGCAGTACAGTTTACCTTTATTCGCATGCTCCCTATCAAAACCCCAGCTATATTGCGAAGCTTCATTTGCCTCAGTAGAAATTACCGAGTTTGGCTAGTAGACCCTGACCGAAGGTGGGTAATAATAACCGTTGCTTACAGAAATTACTGCAAAACGTAACAAATGGAACATGCTAACTCATTCCGTTTCAAAATCCTACTACCATCTGTTGATACTAAAATGGCTTAAAATTAAGAAGCAAATGGGCATTAGAAGTAGCACCGCACTGCTCTAACTCTTGTCCGTGGTCTTTGGTTCCAAACCTTTCCGTCCTTTAAAGTGAATGGTCTAACCTCGATAAGATTCGGTTAACCGGTCTAATTCGAAAAAAAATAGTCCTTGGATACGTCTTGATAAGATTAACGACAGTACCAAATGAAGTCATTCTTTCAAGCCTCCATCAGATTTTTAATGAATCGAGAAAATTAGACAGTATTCAGCTTTCCATCCTTAGTCCATCGCCTTAGTTTGTTTAATTAGTCTTTTAGATTACAGGTTGAAGAGCCTCAGCAGGCTTCAAGATGTAAAAACATAAAACAATACAATAAAAATTTCACTTCATATCAAATAACCAGTGGGTACTATTTATATACATCTGCGTCGCAATACTTGAAATGTTAATTAATTAGGTCAAATTTCAAATATTTCCAATTTAATACTTCCATACATCCCGAGTACTGAAATGAGGAGATGCAAATAAATTTGGCTCAAGCAGATTCCGACTTTATGTAACCTCATTAGAATTGTAGAATATTATGTCATGAAACCATCAAGAAACCGTGAGTTTCCAGGTTCCAGACGCTTATCCAAAACCCTTCAGCGATTTCTACCAATGTTCATGTTTCGAACCACTATGTAAATCAATTTTTCATTTGTCAAATTATAACCGAATAAACTAGGAACATACGACCCTCATAATACTTTTCTCTCAGTGTTCATCAGGTATTAGCAAAAGGGTAGTTGTCCTGCTGGCTGGCTCGCTCACAGGGCCTGCTCCTGGGACTTGTATATTACTTACAGTTACCAAGCTGCAGTGGGTACATCCGATCCAAGCAAGGAGAGATTGTCATGGAGGACAAGGACATAATGAACAGGTGGACAGAATACAAAGGAAATTTTTTCCATGACGAGAGAGCTCCAAAACCAGTTGTGAATAAGTCCATCGATGGCCCCCTAATTTTGGAATCAGAGGTGAGAGTTGCTGTGAAGAAAATGAAAAGAGGCAAGGCATGTAGCCCAGATAACATTTGCGTTGAGCTCATCGAAGCTCTTCATGAGTTTGGCATAGCGAAGGTCACGGAGATTGCCAACACAATATATGACACAGGAGAGATCCCAGAAGACCTGTGCAAATCTGTTTTTATCACTCTGCCGAAGAAGCCTGGGGAAATCGACTGCGAACTTCATCGAATCATCAGCTTAATGAGCCATATAGTCAAAATCATTCTGAGACTGCTGATGATGAGAAGCAGAAAATGCATCCAACGGGAAGTGAGCCAGGAACAATACGGTTTCGTTGAAAATGCTGGAACAAGAAATGCCATCTTCATTCAGAGGAATATTGAAATGCAGCGTGACGTATACATATGCTTTATCGATTATACCAAGGCCTTCGACAAAGTAAAGCATAAGAATTTGGGGGGTATTTTGGAGTCGATAGACCATGATGGAAAGGACTTGGGGCTTATTACCAACCTCTACTGGGCCCAGAAGGCAGCCATTCGAGTGTCAAACAACCTTAGCGACAACGTTTCAATCAAACAAGGGTCAGGCAAGGCTGTGTGTACTCTCCAGATCTATTCAATATATACAGTGAAATGATCATGCGGGAGCTGGAGGAATGTGAGGGCTGTATTGTTGGAGGAGTCAATATGAACAATCTCAGGTACGCGGATGATGCAGTCCTGCTAAGTAACTCGGAGGATAAATTTCAGAAACTGTTAAGCACCATTGCAGACGCCAGCGAGAAACAAGGTTTGAGCATCAACATAAGGAAGACTGAATGTATGGTGGTGAGTAAGAAGAGGGAATGTCAGCCCTGTAAGTTGTATTTGAAGGACGAGAAGACAAACCAAGTTGAAAAGTTCAAATACCTGGGAAGCCTAATAACATCGGGTGGCAAATGCGACAGTGAGAAGGCTCGTATTGGCATGGCGAAAGAGGTATTCCAAAAACTCAAACCCCTCCTTGTCAATGGAGTTCTCAGTCTCGACACAAAGAAAAGAATGCTACAGAGCTATGTACATTCTCTTCTCCTGTACGGCTCTTAGTGTTGGACGATATCGGCCCAAATGGAAAAGAGACTCAAAGGGACAGTGTTGTGGTTCTACCGCAGGATCCTGAAAATCCCCTGGGTGGACCATGTAACGAATAAGGAGGTGCTGCACCTCATGAGAAGCAAAAGAACTCTTCTTGACAAGAGCCGCAACCGACAACTCCTATTGCTGGGACACATTCTGAGAAAGGATGGTCTGGAGAACGTAGTTCTGACTGGAAAGGTTGGTGGAAGGAGGAGCAGAGGGCAACATCGTGTCACGTATATGAAGAGCATCGGCGAGTGGCTTGAGAAGACCGCGGGGACATCATCCATCTGGCTAGGGACCGACAGAGCTGGCGCATCATGACCACCAACGTCCTGAAATGATATGGCACCTAGAGAGAGAGACAGTTACCCATGATAAGGTCGGCTTTCAGCTGAGTTGTGAATGTGGCTAGATTGGTTGTCGAAATTGAGTTCAAGCTAAAACTTGGTATGGCAGTATCTGGACCCACCTCCTCCCACAATTCAATCACTATCATCTTTTTCTAAATTTTCAACGGCACTCTTTTGGAATTGTGATACTGCTCTAAACCAGCAAGTGGTATAAAACAGGTCCTTGTAGATTAAATGATGCATAGGCGGCTTCTATTCCACAAAAATAAATTTACAAAAATATCACCATAATATGTACCCGCCATATCTTTCATTCGACTTTTAACATGGCTTATGCAGTAAAAATAACAAAACATCCGGCTTTATCTCACCTTTAATATTTACATGAACTGTTTCTGTAACTACTTTGCTTATTTCAAACGTCCGTGTCCCGTTACATGTGTATATGCCAGAATGTGCTGGTGTAGGCACACTGATATGGAGAGTGATTTTGTGTACATAATTCGCTGTCTTTTGGACGCTTATATTTAACCCGTTTTCTTTCCTGACGATTTTACCGTCTTTTAACCAAACCATATCTGAAAATGATCCAGGGGCACCAACACATGTCAGTGTCATAGGTAATCCTTCATCCTGCATTATTTGTCGTGGCTCCACGGTAAGCTGTTTATTTTCGTCTACAATGAAAATAAATAAACCGAAAACAAAATTTCCATGTTAAAAAGCTAGTACTTTGCAAGCAAATTCAAATTAAATATTCCTGAAATGTGACCTTCCGTCCACAAAGGAACGAGAAAATAATTAAAAACTGCTTACTCTGTGAACAGCGATGAAGAGAGAAGAAGAGAGAAAAAGAGCGGGAGTGAGGGAGGAGGAAGAGGAAGAGGAAGAGGAAGAGAAAGAACGAGAAAGAAAGAGAGAGGAGAGGGGAAGGAAGAGAGAGGGGCAAAGAGAAAGAAAAAGGGAGAAAAGAGGGAGGGGGGAGAGAGGGAGACAGAGGGGGAGAGAGGGAGAC
>RDPX01000111.1:1208852-1240493 GCA_003991215.1 Morbakka virulenta | reverse complement strand
AGGGGGGGGGGGGGGGGGGCAGAGCTCAACTTTGGACAAAAAAGATTTCTAACAAGGAGCATTCTAAATATTATTTTCCATGGGAGTTTACACTCTAATACAGATTATCATTTTGAACTATAAAACTTGTCAGTAAATACGACAAAATTTAACGAGGCCAATTCGTAAAAAAAGTTTAGCTGGAGGTTGGCTGTGAGCACACAAAACCAACGAACCGGAAATGTTACAATTTTCTTACGCATCATTGTACAGCAATTATTTTCATGTCATAAATTTGTTACGTTTTCGGCTCATCACTTTTTGCCTTAGTTACACAAAAACACTATGGTGTTGTTAACCAACAAGCGATCACTTTTTCTAAACAAATGCTTGTTCCTGCATTTGTCCAATCATCACGGGATCTCTCTTGTGACGTCCACTTAACCAAATAAACTCCGTATATCGTAAACTGCAAGCGATCCCTTCTTTCACTGGTACTTGTCAACAGAAAGTTACCGTTGCTGTAACAGCAGCACAAAACTCTGAAATCTCTGCAAAATATTGAAATGCCCGTAGAGCATTGGTTTGTTTTATATTAGTGTCCTGTGTAAACAGTCACCAGTGTAATGGCTAAAGAAGCCTGCAGTTCAGATAACATTATTTTTAAAAAATTTGTGACTACTGCCAACTTAAGATCATAAAAAAGTGCAAACTGTCAGTCGCTTTTAATCACAAAATAACTTGGAGGTACTTCCAGGGTCGTTGTTTGAAACAAGGGGTCGATATGAGGCTGCCTGCATGGTTACCCGACTATGCATCATGCGGTCACTCCTGCAGTAAACATGCAAAATGTAAACAAAAGCTTACCTTTTACAACTAGGTTGGCTATTTTCTCAGCCTTCCCAAGCACACTTTCCGCCCTGCACGTTATAGTACCATTGTCTCCTGGGAAGTCCACATTTCGAACAGTTAATGAATCGTGTTTGATGTAGTACTTGTCTCTTTTGTTACCAATCTGCCTCGAGCTAATCCAAAAAGTAACTCTGGGTATTGGTGAGCCCCTAGCTCGACAAACAAATGTTACATTTTCTCCTCTGAACGACACAATCGACCCGAAATATTTTATGATTGGCTTCTTTGGGGAACGTACACTAACCCGAGTATTCACGGAGAAAACTTTATCTGGTGACCGGCTTTTATGAACTTCGCAATAGTACATTCCACGGTCCGACTGTGTAACATTATTGAAGATAAGAGTAAGGTTCTTGACGTAATATCCCCTTTTTGTATCCCTGCCACTTAAAGTAGTACGGTCTGTAGGAAGTGTGATTAATCCATTTGCTGTTTTCTTGTACCAAGTCAATACAACATCGTTTCCTTTTGCTAAACAGGACAGGCTGCCACTTCCCAAATATTCCATTCTGAGTGGCCTTTTCTTTATGGTCGCTGTTAATTCTCGTGCTGCATCTAAGATACACAATAACAAATAAATAAAGTTTTCTCAAGACTATTCCCCTCACTTCTGTACATGTATATATTTGTGTAAGAAAGAAATAAGGACAATAAATTTAAGATAATATATGGCTGAAGCCTGGCATCAAATTAAATAAAGTAATTGACACACAACCTGAAACTTCCAGTTTTGACCATTGCATTTTCCAGCTTTGGTTAATATCATATAATGAAAGCTACCTGAGAGCAAAGTTTACTTTGGGATGAATATTTCATCTTTTCAACTTTTGATTATCTACCACTACCACCATACACTAAATATCTGTAAATTCATATTTCAGGACATTAAGACAGTTGGCTGAAATACTAAACAAATGTAAATTCAGATTATTCTTAGGATTGAAACATATAAATCATCAAAAATTATAAGAATGATTAGGCAATCAATATGGAGTCTCGACACTTTTTCCAGCCCAAGCTTAGAATGTCCTCTGGAAAATGCATCACTTTACAAAGCTACGATGCACTGGTTTCCCGACTTTTAACTTTTATTGATCCTTTGTAATTCCTACTACACCTACTTACCCGTCTATTCCCTACTAATCCCTATTAACCTCTACTAACCTACATTAATCCTTACTACTCCTTCTAAAATCCCAAAATCCCTTCTAACCCTCTTTAAACCCTTTACAACCCTTGCCAACCCTTTTAAATCGTTGTAACCCCTACTTCCTCCCCGGTGTCCACAGGGATCTAAAGAACTTAACAGTTTTACTCCTGAAAGTATGCTCTTTTATGGGCGTTTTGTCAGTTTTTGCGGCCAGAAGTGGCTAAAAGTCACCAAAAAAACAATTTTCAGTTAGCATTTTTTAAGAACGTCTTGACGATGCATCGCATGCACCTTTACCTTAAATAGAGCCTAAAATATCCCGAACGCACAGACAATAGAGTAGTTTAATGTAGGTAATTATCATGACGTGAATCGTGAGCTTTTTCTTGGCCACGTCTCGTGAGATACTTCTCTAATTCAAGACTCGTATGTTAATAACCTCACCATGGAAGAAGTACCCCTCTAAACGTAGCTAAGAAAAACCTTACGACTCACGACATAATTAATATCTAACGTCTATGGCTTCCACTGTCCCATAAAGTTAAGAATTTTTATGGTCAGGGTAATTACAATAAAGAATATTAAAGGTACGTTTTCTGGCTTCCGGTTGGTACTCTAGCCGTGTTATAATATTGCTGTGACTGTTACGTTTCTACCATGAGCAACAATGAATCACTTGATACAATTGATTGTAATATTGATCACGTCAATGTCACCTAATGTTCTGAGACGCATATTAAGACACTTGCGATCAACCCACCTATCGTATCATAAAGAGGTGAAACTCGATATTTCCCTTATAACACATTTGTTGCCCTCCCTGCTTTACAGGATTTTGGGGGGGAAAAATTAACCCAAAAACCTTGAAAAAAGGAAAACAAAAAACTTACTTTGATTAACAAAAACCCTTACGACCTTGTCCGAAATACCCATTGCATGGCAAATATACTTTGTGGAATCGGCCATATTTACTCGATTTATAAGAAGTCGTTGTTTATCGAGAATAATGTACTTCCTTCCAAATGGTTCTATTTTTGTTCGTACACCCGTCATTTCATTACTTTTAAAGAATTCCACGTCTGCATCCTTTAGATTGAGCCGGCAGTCAATAATGGCCGAGTCACCTGAAGCAACTATAACCACGTTGTAGTTTGGATCATATGTAACCCATTTGCGAGGTATTGCTTTAAGAGAAAAAAAAAGTAAAACAGTAAGATCGACTACATGTACTTAGGCGCAGTTGCGTTGGGTACAGGAAACGGTATTACTGAATCCAAAAAATCGACAGAAGCAGTCATGAGATTCCTACGTAAGAGATGAAAGAGATGATTGTGGTGGAACAGAAGGAATAGATGGAGCAGAAGGGACAGATAAGACAAATAAGATGGATAAGACAGGTAGGACGGGAGACAGAAGAGGCAGGAGATATAAAGACTAGTGTCGAAAGTGTGTGTGGTGGAGGGGGGGGGGATGGAAAGCAAAGCAATGGTGCATTGGGTGAATTGAGACTGGTAGGTGTATTTTTAGATAACAGATAGATAAATATATAATAGGTAAATAAAAACAGGAGCATAACCAAATATAGACCGAAGCTCAAGTAATAATAAATCTACCATATATTTCCAAACGTTTAAAGGAAATCATACCATTAATATTTAAAACTGCCTTTGTTTGTGCTTGAAATGAGGGATTGAGTGAAGTCTTTGCATAGCATGTATAAACTCCAGCGTCACTAATATCAGCTTTTTCTATGACAAGTGACAGACTTCGATATCCTGTACCATTGACGGTGTATTTACTAGTTCGAACAAATTTCTTATCCACAATCAAACCGCCTTTAATCCATGCCAGTGAAGTTTCCATTCCCGGAGCAAAGCAGTTAATTGTGGCCTTTTTCCCTCTGGCTACCCTTTGGTTTTCTGGCTCGACTACTGGTTTTGGTGTTTTTTCCAGACCTGTGAAAAACAAGAGCAATACAAATATTTTACGTGCTTGAAAAAGGTGAAATTTCAAACGGTTAACAACATTATGCACTCTTGAATGTCATTCACTGAACTCACCTGCTGCGACGGCTGCTACGATCATTTCTACCTATAGCTGGTATGCGGCCTATTACTTTGTTTGTACGTCCTGTCATAACTGTTCGCAAAATATTTTGTTTTTTATTCTCCATTATCGCTACTAGTTTTCAAAACCATCACTTACAATTACTGCCTAAGAATCTGTTTGTTAATACCGTTACAACTACGTCAACATATAGGTCATTTCCTGCTATTTTGTAAATGTTATCCAATCTGATGGTCCAAATGCTTAAAGTACAGATCCCAAAAAATCCAAAGAAGCTCAAAAAACATGTCACAATATACTTACTGTCTGATGTAGGCAGTTTCTGTCAGCACAAGTTTCGCATGTACAATACAACAGTCCACAAAAGTTCAAACGAGACTTTCTACTTTTTTCAAGAACGTGAACTGTACCAGGTAGATGAAAAAGCAAACCAACATAGTACGTACTGCATTTAAGTACAGTGAACACATCCAGATTCAATGCCTAGCATCGTATCTACCCTAAAACATATTCTTTTCCACAGAAAATAATGCAGTCAATAAACACCCGACCGGCACCATCAAACATGAAAAAAGAACAACCAACTGACAGATGCAGCGTCTGCAAAGTAGTGGTAATTACATGCAAAGAGGTACAACCTTTCATTCGCACTCCTTTCACATAATGCCTCATCGAAAACTCAATTCCTCAATAAGGTCCCGGGCACAAGAAATAATCTGGAAACCCTTTGCGAGTCAAAGCCGAGTCAAAACCGAGTCAAAGCCAAGTTGACGCAGGGGAGTCTTGATGTAATTTCCGATCAGACGAAATTGTATAGTAGCAAAAATCGCAACGGCAATTCGACAGAAAAAAAACCCTTGGTATGTCCAAATCATTTATTTTTATAAAAAGATATTCTATATTGTTAACGTTTAATTTTTTTAAAACCTATGAATAAAGTGCGCATTAATTCGAGTTCAACTCTGCAATTAGCGACGTTCGTGAATAATGCTACCCTTGCCTCGTAGATCTGCATAACATACTAAAGTAAAGGGTTTTGAGATTTAAACTTGCTTTCGAAATATGAATTAGAGGAAACAACCAACTTACAAAAACGAGTTTGAGAAAAAAGGCAGGCGATGGCAAAACTGACCTGCTTTCAGTTACTCGGCTCACAAAGTTCATGTAACGCTCGTTGAGAGATAAAAGATAACAAACACAACGTTATTTGTCATTTTTACAACGAACACTACTCAAAATCGAGTTCTGAAGTACAAGAGTTATAGTATTGCACAAACAAAAAATCTCAAACATCGGCAAAGGTTTCCTTAAGTCTTTTAAGGTCAAACCAAGTTATCTGCACATTTCTTTAAACAGAGATAACACAGCAAGATCTTAGATTTCAAAAATATATTAAGAGGCTTAATTTTTTCATTCTGAGGCTATGGAATTTCAAGAAACCCACCAACCATGAAACCACTGAATGCCAAAAGAAGTTTGAAATCAAAATATTGCTGGAAAAGTGACACAGAAATCCCTGTCAATACAAAGAAAACCCGCTGTAACGGAATGACGCCTAGAACTAACTCTAGACATTATTGGTCCACTGTTCCCAAACAAGTCATCATGTTAAAATCTTCGCTGTGTGACGTCTTGTAGGAATTCGGGTGGACAGCAGCAGCTTGTTTATTTGTAATGGATTTTCTTTTGATGGATAAAGGTCAAAACTAACGTCCTTCTCCACCCTTGCGACTCTTTGCCAACTCAAAAAGTCCACAAAAATTCCTAATGCTAATGTACTAACCAGCCATTGCAATTCCACTAAACTCAGCTAACAGTCAGGCCAATTCTCCTAAGAAACAAATCAACAAAAAAAACAGAAATAGGGATCTTGAAGTGATTGTTTTTCTGGTAGGTGGAGTATGCGAGATGATAAAGTATCACTACCTTGGTTCAACCTAAAAATGGCTAGCTCACTTCGGCCACTGTCTGATTTCGTTCAATCATAGGAATACGTTACGTGAGACAACTACACCACCACTACAACGTTAACACTGCAATACCTGAAAAAGCCTAAGCCGCGTAACTTATTCAGCCATTGCCTCAAACTGAGGCAACGCTTTGCTTGGGCACTGAGCAACCAATGGCTGCCACATTGGAAGAGGAGCAGTCAGCAACCCCTCCCCAATAATTGTCAAATAAGTGAAATGAATGTTATTTTCAAATTACTTCCTTCATACAATCAGTAGATGGATTAGGATGAACGGAAATGTTATGCGAACTGCAAAATCACGAGTGTATTCAAGTTTACTCACGTCATCTACTCTGCCACTGTTTCACCAAATTAAGTTTTTAAGTTGACTAATTGCAAGAAATTTCTTAATGTATTTAAGGGGCACCATTGTTTCTTTTGTATTAATCCATTCGGCCAGCATTTCTTCTAAATCTTGAGATTTCAAGATATCTTTGTTCATCGAAAGTCACAGGTACTCATTTGGTATTAAAGCTCCAGTGACTTCAGCACTGCAGCTCCATTTAAAATTCAACTGTGGCAGTGACAACAGAAACATTCTTAAAACACTTTTACAATTTTTTCCAAGTTGGTGTACAAATTCCCATTCATCACTTTTTCAACTTTTATATCAATTGCTGCTCGATCACATTCCGATTTCAACGACCCAATATCCATATCTTACATCTTTTCATCAATTACACCTTCAGTGGTTGATGAAAATTTTTAAAACTAAAACAAATCCGAATCCAAGCTTGTTGAAAAGATAGAAAAATGGAAGATAAGAAATGGGAACATTTTACAGTGGCCGAAGACCATAACAACAGACTAAATTGTGTGCGTGTTATTTCTGGGCTATCGGCCAAGTCACAAAAAATCGAAATGTAAAAAAAAATTGAAAACCTCGAATATTTTCAAAAGAATAAGAATTTTACGATATATGTTACGGATTAGGGCTTTTTGTAAGTACTTCTAGTGATATCAGATATTGCTGTAAGTAGGTAAATAGGTGGCTTCAATTAATCATCATCAGCTTTAATTTTTGTTGCGCAATCTCAGGTAAACAATTGCATCATTATTACTTCTCATTACGTACAAACTGTAAAATAAAACGTACATATCTCACAGCAAAAGCTAACTGCATTTCATTTAGCTATCTTTGTTAAAACTGTGAATTGTCTCCAGTTTTTACTGAATAAAATGACAGTTGTCCCTTAATTGACAGAGTGAGCAAGTTTTTCGTCTACTTTTTAAGTGTCACGACCCCCACTCCAATTTCTGCTTCAAGTCTTTTCTCGTAAAACACCTACATTTTACTGTCTACATATAAACTGCAAAGTTTTTTGTTCAAATATCGAGTGGATTTTTTTCCTGCATCCGAAAAACACCGATTTTTATAGCAGAGTGGTATCAGAAATTCTAGTGAGAACTTCGTTTAAAAATTTGCGCCAAACTGACTGTAAAACAATCAATATTTTAATTTGTTTAAGAGTGTATGGCAGCCGCTACAATAGCATTAGAACTGCCCCCCTCAACAATGAACGATATTACTCAACCAAATCTGGCGTATTCTGTTGAACCCGATGCATCCCACTGTGTGAGAACGACCATCCCACATTTTAAAGAGTAACCAATTAAGAATACAAACCCAAAATGATTTTAGTCCTCCCCAGCACCACCAAATCACGGTACAATATAAGCCTGTAATCATCCCAATGTTCACTCGAGTGATGAATCTCAACCCAGTTTGGGGCGCTGATAAAGAACCAAGTATTTACAAGCTAATATGTGTTTTGCCTTGTCGTTGAGTACGCGAGATGAAGTCTACCTTATCCATGGGCATTTTTTGTATTCTATAAATTTTCTCCAGCCTCCGTTGTTCGGGTCTAGTAGTAATAGTAATAATGGAAACTTTTTATTTTTTCATCTGAACACAAACAATTACAAACCTCATTAATCAAGGTAATTTGCATTGACTTGCCTATTTAACAAAATCAAAATTAAATATTTTACTAACAAAATCAATAAACCTACAATAGTTCAGGGTTGGTCCATGGTTTATTTCTAATAGCAATAGTAATAGTAATAGTAATAATATTAATAATAGTAATAGTAATAGTAGTAGTAGTAGTGGTAGTAGTAGTAGTAGTAGTAGTAGTAGTAGTAGTAGTAGTAGTAGTAGTAGTAGTAGTAGTAGTAGTAGTAGTAACGGCAACAGCACTTGGGGATAAAATGTCAATAACAAATGCTAATTGTGAGCAAAACTACCGCATTTCTTGAACCTGTTTATTATTTGCAGTGCAATGACAGTTGATGACGTTACCAGAGTAACTGCTTTCATCACAAACAAAGCAATTTTCCTCTTGACCAAAGTGTGACCCAAACAATAAAATAATTGCTTGCTGTTTTGTTTGAACAAACAATGAGTTGATTAAAAATCCGGAATTTCCCGTAATCAAAAAATCATTACGAAACACCGATCAATTATGGACGGAGACAAGAAAATGGCTTGTCAAATTATCTCAATAAAGGGCACTCCAATTTCCCAGTCCGCTATTTAAATGCCGCTTCGTCCAAGTTTGGGTTTCTAAAACAAACTTTTTGAAAGCCCTGGCGTTTTCTCACACGTTTGTCAATCGTTGCTTGCCTTGTGTACCATTTCACAAAGTACTTGCACCGTCAATCATATTTGGATTTTACTTTGGGCACGCAAGTGATTTTAATCAACCCAACCAATATTTCCAATGCAACAAGAGTGGTCAGTGAAAAAAAAACACCTGGGACCACCCAGCAAAACTGAAGAACAAAACCCTTAAAAGGCAATGAAGTGAAGGAAGTGGTACAGGAAACAGAGGAAGTCACAATCATCCGGAAACATACGAAAAATTTGTGAAATGCATGGTACCCGCACAAAACCCACTTCCATACCCAATCAAACCAGTGGTGATGATAATGTTAAAATACCAACAAAACGGGGCTTCATTATTTAGCTCCTGGTGCGAAAATTAAAAAACATTTGGTTACACTGTGACAGAACACCCTCTGATGCACACCGATAAGGCCAGGGATTTACGGGGTAACACAACAGACCTTGTGAAAAAATAACCAGTTATCTTTAAAGCCCCAAGAAATACAATGTTCTTTCACGCATCTTTGAAGTCGACAGCGTAGCTAATCCCACTCAACATTTTCTCCGGTTTTTCCCGATGTCCCATCCCCAGTTACCATGTTATGAATTTGTTTATTTCACGGCTTCAAAAATTTTCGTGGATGACCACATCCCAACATCACAGCAGGCCTACATTCCTTCATGGCAATGATAAACATTAATTTCAAGTTGAACATTCAACAGAGCGAGGAGAAGGAAAGTTGAAACTCGGACCAACAACTTTTCCAGTTGCTCTTTGTCCTTTACGTTATCTTGAAAATGAAAACTTGGAAATGAAAACTTGGCACGTTTATGCAAACTATCGATCTGCAGACAGCAACATGAATTGGGTGCAGCGGGGATTCATGTTCCCCAACATGAAAGGCGGGTCCCAGCTTAAAATGGCAATGAGCGAAGTAAAATATTACTAATACCACAGGTCTGGGTATGTCCTCTTTTTAATAAACTACCGTTTGCCAATGTAATCTAGTTGTTCAGTGCCCCACCTTTTTCTAGGTAAAATTCTCTTTCTAAGTAAAAGTAATAACACAGTATTCTTCCGCTGTCAGTGGGGGAAGGTGCGAACAACACGTTGTGTCAGACTCGTAAAATCCAAAAATTCTTAAAAGCTGACCCAAGTTGTAGAATACTTATTTAAACGTTTACACCTTTTTTCAGTCGTACTTAGAAAAAAAAGATCTCGGATCCAGATGGATGCTTTCCTCTCTACATGCGAGAGAAAACGCAAATGGAACTCTGGTGTTATGTTTTTCTCCGTATGAATAGCCCGACTTCCGCTTGGGCACAAAACACTCTACCTCAGTGAAATCCATAAGAATAAAACTCTCGAGACTGCTCAATTAGCACAAAATGAGAAAATTAGCCATCATTTATAAACCATTTACCATTTTTCTTTAATGAAAGGCGTTTCAATTAACTATTGTGTACCTTTCCTTCAATTTCGATTCACAGGCAAACAATTAACACAAGAGGTCTCGGGTATCTATCCTGTACCACCAGAATTAGTTGCTGGGGTTAAAATATGTTAAAAATACCTGCAACGCCAGTTCTTAATGTTAATTCACCTCTCTAACCTCCAGATACCTTAAAGTAACCTGTTTGTTTACCTTAACCTATTTCAACAATGAATTTCACTTCAATTCCTAGGCATTTGACTTTTGACGTCCCTTAGTCGGTGAAGACTGATTGTCAATCCATCCAGTCAGTAGTATCTTTAAAAAAACAATTACTGTACTGCAGTCCACAAAATATTTAATATCTCCTGCGTTGGAAGAAATTGTGGTTTACAGTCCGAATGTTACCTTGCTCTGATACAAAAACAAGCTTTCGTCCCTTATTAGCAGGATAATTGGTTCGTCGTTAGTTGTCAAAAAAATTAAACTTCGATTACTATCAGTAAAAATAATACAAGATTCTAAAGTCTTACCTCCCTGGCCTCCACATGAACACAAGTATCCAAGAAAAATAAATGTAACGAATTCCAGATACATTGCCCTCTAATTAATGAACGCTGTTTGTTGCTGCTATTTCCTTCATTTAACAACTAATGAAATGAGCATACCCTTCGATGATGCTTGAAAATCAAGATCACGTATGCCGTTGCTTCCCTTTGAATAGTAATATGATCTCTGGCTGTTATTGTCAATGACGGTGTACTACTCCCCGATTTCTCAACTGATCTGGCATGAATCACTTTCCTTCTTTTATGACAAAAGTTACCTCTGACAGGATAAAAAGTATCTGTTGAAAATCCTCAATCCGGAACCAATCTCTACTATTAAACACTGTTAAAATTGCTGTCTTTTCAGTGAAAATTCTCTCTTTCTTTGAATGTCTGCAATCTAATCTGCTCTGTCAAGAGTTGCAAGAATGTGAATAAGTAGTTTGTAAGATTCAATGTTCTCACGTTCTTTAAATAACAATGCGTCTATTTGTTCATCTCAGACGTAACATGTGACGTCGATTTCGTGATGTGAAACCAATTGGAAAGTGATGTCGAGCGTTCAGAAACAGATATACCGACGGATGTCTGATTGACAGGAAGTGCCTTATCACTGGCAACCAGAAGTGTTCACCGCAGCTCCATCCTGAAACAGCAAGTATTGTTAGAGAATTGTTTGCTTTCTTCTGTCACATATTCTCAGTTCATGTTGTTCTTTAGGATATCAATTTAGTTAACGAATTTAAAGCCATAAAAAAACCCCAATACTGGTGTTCTTGATGCGGCTCAAATGTTCATGTCTTGACAAATAAAGATCGTTAAACAATGTTACAATTGTTTTCAACATGTTTTATCAACTCCCCATGCTCTCAATGGTTTTTCACGTGTTTTCTTGAACTCTTTGTCACTGTTCCAAATAACAGGATTCGTCATACGGTTAGTTGCTCTTTTGTTGATAAACCTGGTTTTAAACTCTATCCAGAGCGCAAAGAATGGTAACAAAACCACAACGGGTCCTGCAAATTGATAATTACTTCGCCATGTTTCCAGTGACATCCTAAAATTTATTTACAATACTATCCCTTATCAAACAAAACCAAATTTAAGACGTTATCCTTTTGCAATCAACAACATAATCAAGAGTTTTGTATCCCCATGAGTGGGTAGGGGGTTTAATTTTGTTGCAGAAAAAGCCAGATGAGAGCTTTTCCACTGGGTCGCTTTACATTCTTGGTTACAATTGAGATAAAAAGGGTTTCGACCAACTTGGTCTTTGTGGAGTTATTGTTTGCCACTTTAACTCTGACGGGGGAAGCAAGATCAAATCAAATCAAAATAAATATGAAAACTGAACTCAAAACAGAAACTATTGTCTTCAACAAAAAGTTGTTGCTTACCAGTAAAACCAATATATACAAACTAATATATACAAATATCAACAAAATCGCTGTGCCGTGGACACTCCCAAATCGTGCAGTGTAACATCTACCGAGTGAAGGTCGATTCCATGGTGCGAATGACCGATAAAAACACGAATGGAAAGTTCGGTAATATTAAAGACGTCATTCCTCTTTCGATTGTATTTCTCAGGTTCATTTCGTAATATGTACAAAGGATCTCAGAAAAACTTTTCAATAAAAAATGATCGCAATAGCTAACCAGGAGGTTCAAGACAAGAATAATGGACTTTTTACCACCTTTATAACAATATGCAAATATTTACAACACCTTTCTTCTAAGTCTATCGTAATACTTAGGGCTATTCCAACAAGCAAGATTGAAAAACCTTCAGTCTGTTAGCGCGAGCCCAGTATTTTATTTGTGCATGGAAAAAGGCATGCAGTGTCAAAAAAATAATTGAGTATTACTGAGCAAAGAAGTGTCTGTGAAGTGCTGAGGATTACTGAACAAAGAAGTGTCTGCAAAGTACTTTGTGCACAGAAGTGTCCATGACGAGAAGATAAATCGTCCAAGAGCAAGAACAAGGAAAATACAAAGATGTAGAAGCGCGCCAAGACTTGCTCGCGCTTAAAAACTGTTGTTTCCCAGATGTGGGCTAGTTTGTAGAAGTAAGGAATCGTTTGTCACCTACGACAGTTGGCGCCAGTACTTTTTGAATTCTTTCCTGAGAATGCAATGTCTTGAAGCCTGTACCACTCTTCTCATATTTCCGTTGGACGTCAATACCTGTCACAGGAAGGTTTCTTTTACAAATTTGGCCAAAAAACCCCAAATAAAATCCCATTCTTTTTTTTCAAATTCTTTCCACTCAAATATCGCAGTTCCAAAAATTTGTCTTGCTTCAAAGAAGTCTATTACGTACTTTGTAGATTATGTTAGTTAATGATAATCAGTTTCACCTTTTTGTTACTTATCATTATTCTTGTCATTTTTATTAATTATATTTTAGAAATTCTATTACTTGGCTGTGTTTGTTATATATATTTCCTTTTTGCATTGGTTTGGTGTAAAAAACCATGGCTTCTATTGTTCTTGATCGGTCCCTATTGTTCTCAGAAGAAATTTAACAACAATTTTGGATGGAAAATTTCAAACGGTCCCTCCTAACCAGGCCAAAAAGGGATTTTATGAAGCCCTGTTGGAGCATACGTGGGAAATTTTAAAGTTTTCTTAGAATCAGTTAACGTAAAGGACCGGAGCTGAGGTTTGGCAGAAAAAAACCGGAAAAGAGAAGGTTAAGAATTATAATTTACCCTTATCTACTATGAAGTGTGACCCGAGATTAGTCAATAGTTTCAAATGGATTTGTGCAGAAATTCCAATGCTCCGATGGTCACTCGAGTTTTCGCGGCTAGACAGGATTCAGAATGAATACATAAGGGGTACGGCTCGTGTTAGGAGATTGAGAGATAAGAAAAGAGAAGTAAGGCTCAGGACGTTTGGGCATGTAGCTAGGAGAGAGGAAGAATGTGTTGGTAGAAGAATGTTGGACGTGCATGTGTCAGGAAGAAGAAAGCAAACAAGACCAGTAAGGAGATACATGGATGTGATAGCAGAAGACATGAGAGCAGCAGGAGTACAAAGGAGGAACCAGAAGTCCGTGGAAAATGGAGAAGACTGATCCGCTGTGGCGACCCCTAACGGGAGCAGCCGAAGGTGAAAGAGGAGGATTTATGTAAGCTAGCAGTGGCATTTTGTACCCTGTGATTTTTCAGTATTACACAGTGGCGTGGCTAGCGGTGGTGCTGATCGTGAAAAAAGGATTTTTCTTCCACTATGTTTTTTGAAATCATTTTCCTGACGCAAAACTACTTGAGAAAAACATTTTTGTCTTTTTACGTGCTAAAATCTGAGAGCACGAACAAACACAGATTTTCCCAGCAATTTTCACCCTTCAAGGTTTAATAAAGTACTTAGTTTCACGTTATACCAAAACTACTTCAGAGTCACTGGTGTCACTGCAAAAATGTCGTGCTACCTTTTTGCAGCCCGACATGTTCTTTGTGCAGGGGAAATCTGGGGAGTTCCCTAGTAGAACAAGAAGCGATTTGATTGAACGTATGAAATTTGGGAGTCTCTGTCCGTGCTGCCAGCAATAGCACGCCCATATTTGAAACTCTTTTTTTTTTCAAGTGCTTTTACTGAATGTTGGTTTTACACCCAGAATTCGCTTTTAACCTACAATGAACCAAGTGATCGCAGCTGAGGTATTCAGATCCTTTGATTCAAGGAACCACACCAAAAAAAGAATTATTATTCAAGAAGGCAGGCCTGTGCCAAATGTAGAAATAAAATATAAGGGCAGGGAATCCCAAAATGGTTGGTATAATAGGAAAGTTGGGCGGCGAAGGTAAGAAGTTGGTTATTTTGAAATTTATTGTTGTTATTTTCACACCCTCATCTTGGAATATCATGAACTATGCAGTTTGCTTTCATACCAGCTGCTGATATTGTTGTCTCAGCTCTGGATGGTTTTCTTCTGCACAAAAAATATTGCAAAACTTGAGCAACAGGCAACGCCTTGATGAGGGGCTTGAGCATATCTCACTCTCAATTGTGTGAGTGGGGACTAATTTGCCAATTCTTTACAGCTGGCTACACCACTGGTGTTTCACCATAACACCATAAGGAATTTTTGAGGACCAAATTGAATTATTGAATTCTCAACAGAGCTAGCAAAGAATCAAACTCCACGAATCCATTTGAAATAATTGACTAATCTCGGGTCACATAACTGCAGTGAAGGCGTGGTCAACCCTTGTCGAGTACAATGCATACGGTATTATTACACGTCGATCAGTGTGATGAAAAATTATAATCAAACCTAACATCTCTGGTTGTCTTATACAGTTGCACTGCTGTAAAACTTAAACAGTGTAATCTACTTAGGGTTTTCTTAATTTCAGAACGATAAGCAACTACTATCTAAAGGTAAAAAGTATGATTTGGAGCTCTAAAAATGCATGTAAAACATGCTTGGATAATTTAGATGGTTGCCGAAAACGTTTTCTTATTTCAGGAAGTAATGCAGGATGCCAAAATATAACGTCTGGAAAGGTAAGCATGTGACATACATTTTCTGTCGTTTACATATTTCAAACGTGTGTCGTTTCTGACATCGGGGTTGCTTATGGAATTTCCTGTCCCTCCACTTGACCGGATTTCCTAGAACTTAAGCAGGAAGACTTATATCAGATTTACAAAATTAAGGATCGTTTGAAAGAAATTGGAAAGTAAAAATTGGAACCCTTTCAATATGATATCATCAAATTAGGTAACAGCACTAATACATGCATAGTAGGTTTTAGTACACTACTCAATTTTTATGTAACTTCAGTAGTTTTGAAAACAGAGATTTACGAAAATAGTTTGAATCAATTTTATTTCTGGTTCTTTGGTGCTGTAAATCGGAACAGTACATTTTGTAGAGCAAGGATTTTTAACAATCAATAAATTTTTCCGCCTTTTTTTCCGTTTTAAATCACAAGTACTTATTTTCACAATCGAAAGTTACCGATTCCGAAATCTCTTAAGGCAAGTTGAAATATTTTCATACAGGTCTAGGGTACAGTTAAAACAAAAGGCGGAATTTCGTTTCTGGTATATTTAAAATGCATCGTAAATAACTGAAATGTAATATCCAGTAAGAACAAAACGTTTGCACAAAACCTCAAATTCAATTAAAATAAATTCCGGAAATGTGTTCCTTTAACCTTAATTGTGTAGTCCAAAAGAACAGGAAGATACGGGTTTTCTAAAAGGTGAGCCTCCTCAGCGGCGACATTAGCAGTTATTTTATTCGGCAAAATTAGTATACTTTTCGAAATGAGAACGGTCATGAAGTTATAAAAACCGATTCAAAAATTATCTTTTCTGAATAAAACTGCCTCAAGAGAGGAAAAATAAAATGGCTTCTGTCACTTCCTACCAATTTGACTAGGCTACGTATACTACCATCGACAGGATCACTAGAAGATAGGGAAGTTGCCATTGAAGTAAAATACTTAATTAATTTAGGATGCTTTGTATTTGCATACGTGTTATTTGTATAAATACTTGTCTGTTAAGCATCAACATATACATTTATTTATTCAAAAGTGAATCTTTTTCTGTCCAGGATGTCTAGTTTGCTAGTTTTTATTGTATCATTTACGAATGAAAGAAATGTGAAATGCCAACTGAACCTGCTTGAGGAAAATGAGATTGGGAGGAAAGACAAATACAGTTTGACTTGTACTTGTCACAGTTTGCTGTTGTCTAGCTTTGATGGAGTGCCCAAAGGAGGACGTCTTCAACCAAATTATCTCAAGTTGACAAGAATTACAATCTAGCTTTAATTTTCCATCGTTTTCAACCAGTCTGGTTGTTCAACTTTTGACTTCTGTCAGACGAAGAAAACTGTAGTAGAAATATTGGTATTCTTTCACTGTTTTGACAGGAGGGCTACGCTTTAAACTGTTTTGGGAGGGAAATTAGAGAAATTTAAGCCCTCGAATCTTGATATAACTTGATTGTGCACTAACGAAGAGAAAAAATCAGCTTTATGAATTTCAATGTTCAAGTTTCGTATAATTTTCTGAGTAGCTAAAAATAATTTTTGAAAATTCTATGAAGTAGTAATCATGCGAGAAAACCAATAAGCTGTACAAGATCATGAATTAGAGCGAAGTTCCAAGTAGAAGTGTCCAGGTTTGTCATTTCTACTAGAATGAGTCAACTAGATCATATAACAGGCGCTAAGTCACCAAAAAGAAGGTGCATGAGTATGAATTGTGTCAAAAAATACTTTTACCAAAAAGAGATTAAAAAGAAGGCTTCTCATATTGCTGAAAGCTATGGAGAGAGTATTTTTTGTAAATAACAGAGTTTGGGTTCTGTGTTGCCAGTGCGGTCATATCTGGAGTTCAAACTCTTGGATATGGAGTCAGACTTTGGTCCAGAGGTTCTTCTTGCCCTCTGGCCTGTGAAGGTCTGCCGGATATAAGGACTCTCCCTTTCTTTTGAAATTATCACAAGAAAAATTGAAAAAAACAAGACAGACTTTAGAATAGATTTTTACTTTCATTAAAATATTTTGCGTCTAATTTCAACTTCACAAGCCAAGTGTTTATTAGTTGAAACGGTTACTACTGACAATGAAATCAACAATGATATAGACCATGGAAACAAAATATTTTCTTTGAAAACAGGGCTCAAATTTTAACGCTGTATTATTGAGCAAATTAGAACAAAGAATAGTAAAATTGCCAATAATCCTTCACAAGCGCTTTCAGGTATGTATGTAGGTAGGTAGGTATTTATTCGCCACTAACAAAAAAATACAAATGCTCAAAGGTAAATGGTTAAAACCTAATACATGATGTTATCCAAAATAGTTAAAAAATAAGACTAAACAGAAACAAAAAAGAACGAAACAAACAGGCGGGACGGTAATCTAGAGAAACGGTGGCAGGGGTAGCATAATACAGATCATGAAGACCTTATTTTCATTATGGCCCCTATAAATTCCAGACAAATTTTGTGTCAGGAGGGGCTGTAACCCCCTACCCCATAGGCACTGCACCCCAGATCGAGAGATTTGATTGTCTTCAGCTCAATGATGTTCCAAACCAGTTTGTTGTTTTGAACGACAACCGTCAGAAAAACTATGCAGAGTTNTTGATGTTGTGCTTAAAAGAGTTAGTATTTGAACTTAATTTAATGTGCGACGGTAACCTGTTCCATAATTTGGGACCTAGATATGATAGAGCTTTTTGGCCATCGTTACTACTTCGGTATGGTATTTGAAATTTGCAGCTAGAGTTTCGCGTGTAGTGGGCATGGTTGATTGGTCGTAAGATTGACGGTGGAGTTTGGAAAAGATTGACAATACATTTATCCAAAATACTCTCACAGGAACCAAAATCACTTTTAATGTTGTGTTATGAAGTAGATGCCTTGACATCCTTTAAAAAATGGCAATATAATTTGTGATAATGTCATACGTGCTCAGAGGTAGTGTTGCCAATTCGTGTATCAGGCTTATAAGAGTTCGTTCTTCAGCGGCGAATCCAAACCAATGGAATTTTATCAACTGATTCAGAAGAGACTAAGTAAGGTTAGAATAAAGCTAGTTCCTTCCAACAGTTTTGTTACTAATTTCTACAGTAAAATTTCGGTTCTTAATCCTCACATTTCAATGAGAATTTTAATCTCAGTAAAATAGTGGCCACAGGTCTTGGAGGAAGTGCAAAAGTTCCTTTTTGGTCACGTGTCACCTCCTGATAAGTTAAAGAAAAAGGGTTACCTGATTGTCTTTCTCGAGTGAATATCGTGGTAGCAAACGTCATGCAGACAGAACCGGAATAAAATGATGCACAAAGGCACACTGATTGAAGGCCAATGTTCGCAATAAGTGGTGCGAACCAATAAAAAAGTACCAACAATTCTTCTGTGATTTGTCAGACATGATTGTGCATTTTTAATTAAAAATAGCAAACAAAAGAGACTAAATTAAGATGGCCAAGCGAAAAGCCGTTTTGTGGACCGCCCCACAAAGGATGGCAAAGAGCTTTATCGTTTTCAGTCGGAAAAGGCATTATTGACATATATATTTTAAAGACGGATAAAACAATGAAAACAGAGAATGTTGGGTTTTTTCTAAAACCAAAAGCGTACAGTCATGAAGCCAAGACCAGAAAGTGGAGCCTGGCAAAGAATCCTGACTTGATCTTAGGTAAAGGCTACAAAACAGGATATTTTTGCCTGACAAAATATTCTTGGGCAAATATTGTGTTATGTTTTTTTCTCGCGGTTTTTTCTGTAAAGGATATCACTGTGACAAATCTATTCCCAGCTCAAACATATACTTACGCCGACAACTATCTCTGGTGCCTGCTATATAAACCTGGGCGATTTTAATTGCAACACAACTGCTATTATGCAATTCATGAATACCACTTCTAGATTTCTGAAACCTCTATAAGTGACTATCAACGACAGGGATAGAATGATTATTGAAAACATATGTCATTCATTCTTTGACCCAATTCTCACAGATAAGATTGGCATCATGTGCGTTTCTGTAAACCACTTCCACCGTTTCATTACCGAGCTTGAGATAAATTATCTTGAGCTCATGATTATTATAAAGAAGGCTTTTAAAAATGACTTTTAAACCAGATTTTATAAGAGGTAATCAAAAAAGAAACAGATCCAATTACGATATAATGCCATTGAATGCTATGGCATTTCTTGTTAGCCAAGAAAAATAATGTCTCTAGCTCCCGGTTAGATTCATCCGGTCCCCCTGAATCAACAAGCAAACCTTGTCTGATTGGTTTGTCGGATTCCCTGCACAGTGGTTGCGCAGCGCTTTAGGAAATATGCGTCGGTGCGACATCAGCTCAATTTCAACCCACTTTATTNCCGTTTCATTACCGAGCTTGAGATAAATTATCTTGAGCTCATGATTTTTATAAAGAAGGCTTTTAAAAATGACTTTTAAACCAGATTTTATAAGAGGTAATCAAAAAAGAAACAGATCCAATTACGATATAATGCCATTGAATGCTATGGCATTTCTTGTTAGCCAAGAAAAATAATGTCTCTAGCTCCCGGTTAGATTCATCCGGTCCCCCTGAATCAACAAGCAAACCTTGTCTGATTGGTTTGTCGGATTCCCTGCACAGTGGTTGCGCAGCGCTTTAGAAAATATGCGTCGGACTGTCCATTACTTGCATGGGTGATGATTGGCGACAGCTAATGTCGATTGCGAATCTGCACTTATTTTTGTATTATTTCCTGTCCGAAATCCGAAAGAACACAAATTAGGGCAATGGAACGACCTGAAACAAATTTAGATATCGAACATTATTCACACTTTGGCAGATCATATATGGGTAATCAAAAACAAATCACTTGATAAAAACAGGGTAGCTATATCACGAGGTTGCATACAGTCAATATATGCTTAAGTACCTGATAAAATTGCATTTCATATAAGTATACCATCTCCTCAAAAGAAACTTATCTGGCTCAAAAGTAATCTTGCATACATGTTACAGTAATTTATCTCAAGCTTGTGACAAAGGGCCTGATCAGCTTGACTGTTAACAACTACTTGACTGTTAACAGTCTAAGTAGATACAAAACTCACATTTGTTAAATAAATGCAAGGATTTAGAACTTCTTAATTGATGGGGTTTTTTTTACATTTTTGTATACAGTAATAATTTTTTGAATAAACCTAGGGGATAAAAGTTTGTGCAAGACCCAAGAATTAAATTATGTAGCGAAGGAAAGCAGAAAACTAGATCAAGAAGGTGGTAATGTTGGAGATCAAGAAGATAACAAAAGGAGAACTTATTTATATTTTTCTATTTTTATCATATTTTCCTAAAGGAAGGGAAGCAGAAAGAGGAAAAGTCTTTTATAAGAGTGAATAATGGAACAGGAGCTGCAATCACAGCTGGATATCTCCGAATGACAAGGATAAAGCAGTGAAGCACGCACGATCTCCGATGTCCGAAGAAGCACAGCTCTTCCGCAGATCAGACTGAGTGATTTCCTTTGTTTCGGTTTTAAGCATACAGATATGGTAAGAAGAGGAATAAATTTTGAATCTTTATTTATAAGGCATTTATTGTCTTTAGAACATTCACAACAAGCGAACCATGATGTTGCTCACGTGTCAACTCACTATTAATATTTTCTTCAAACCTGTTTGGTAAAGGCACTGTGTACTTTTTATTACAACATGTTGCAAAATGCATTATATATAGAAATTTGCATCATAAGCGCTATGTTGTTGCTAATTTTTTCAAACAGGATGTTTCCCGTATCTATTCGGCTGTCCGATGTGTGTTTTTGTGTTGTTGGGTTTTTTTCACTTTCTTATATAGCCAATTGGGTTTGAACCGTTTTAAGGTATTTAGATGCTGTTATATTCTGACACATATCAAGTTTTAAAAACGATACTTCACCAAAATCTCCGCAGGTTTTACTGTGATGCATCACTAATATTAATAACTTGAAAGAATTCTTCCCAAGATTGATGCTTCTCCTTCTCGTCACAGAAATTTCCTTTGTCACTCTTTAATGTCTGTGTTTTCTAAACTTCATTGAAATTATTTACCAAACTTTCATTTATAATGCGTATCATTAGTAAAGGAAAAAGTAAGGCTTCTCTTGGTTTGCAAAATCAATCGTTTCGTAGTTAGGTCAGCACTACAAAACAGCAACTTCAATTCTGCTTTGTTGTCTTAAATTATTTGCAGGGAGTTGCCTCTTCAATGTTTGGCAGTCTTACAAAATAAAACGACTGTTTATTAGAAATGGTATCACAAAAGTTAAAACAGGGCGTCTTTACATACAAAGTAAAAATATTAGTATTCTTATCTTGGCAAAGGAGTGCATCTGACTATGGGTTTGTTTTTGTATTCAAGCGGAGGATTAACTCAAAATCCACTTGAGTTCTTTAAGTAAACAAAGTACTATTTTAGATTTATCAACAGAAGTAAAAACAGATTTTAACTTTGTTTTTTCCATTAATCTTTTTGATAGGAAAGGTCACGGCACTATGATACAAATTGCAGTAGATGAAAACTTGTTTACAATTCAAATCTTAGTGTAAACAATTTTATTTAGTTTGGAAAAGAATTCACAGGAAGATATCACTTTTAAAATGTATTAAAACTTTTGCATTTATGTCTGCTAAAAAATTCCCTAGAGTCGCAAGAAGCTCATTAGATTTGATATTGAAAAATGTCTTTATATATGCTTTTATAAAACCAAACACCGGGTAACTACCAGTTATCAAGGGTGAGTGAAGTTATGTACTGGGTGTATAAAGGTAAAGGATGAAATTGTTTTACTTAAATACTCAAGGCTCGCCTTCTTGAAGAGATGGCCCACCTGGAATTTGGTCTAGAAAATCTTATGTACCCTTTTTTATAAGCCCTAATACTACAGGCAAGGTTTTTGTTTTCAAGTGCCACATTTTCTGAACTCTGATTTCTAGATCTTTATACTTGCTAAGCTTCTCAAAAACCTTTGCTGGGATATTTCTGTCAGATGGTACACTCATATCCATAAAGAAACAGGTGATGCTTTTCTTATCTTTGATCACAATAGGTGATTTGTCTGAATTGCTTGATCTGTATGGATAGACAAATCGCATAGGATAGTAACATCGTTATCTTCGGTGAGTAGTTCAGGGTGGCGCTCGTACCAATTTGTGTTGGTTTCTATTGAGCACTCTTTGCATATTTTTCAATGCAAGTATTGAGCGACACTGTCATGCCTGTTCTTATACTCGTTTGGTGTTGATATTAAGCATCCAGAGACAAGGTGATCAATAGATTTAAGGTTTTCCTTGCAAAATCTGCATTTTTAATCGGCACCATTACGAAAGACATTTGCTTGGTAATCACGAGTGAACGAACGCTGATCCTGTGTGGCAAGTATAAAACCTTTAGTTTCCCCTCTCAGTTCAAAGCTGCTCCTTCACTGATGGGTTGCCTTCTCATCAACATCAGCATTTTTGTTTCGCGTCACAAACTGTCCGTGTAGAGCTTTATCTTGCCATTTATGTTATAACTGTTTAAGTCCAAAATCTTTTGCTTTTCGTTTTGTCTTTTTAGCTATGGCTGTGAGTGTAAGTTCTTCATTTACATTATCTTGTTGTATGCCATCACCCTCGTTCACACCTAGATATTTGTACGTACGTTCCTGCTCAAGTTCTTTCATCACCGTTACATCGTCTAAAACAACATTCTCAGTACTAATCAGCTTTCCTTGATTTAAAGGTGCCGTAGCACACTTGTCTAGCTCAAAACCCCATTCTAATGTCATTACTGAAGGACTTGACACAATTCAATAATCCTTCAAATTCACCGTCATTATGAGCATACAATTTTAAGTCATCCATGTAAAACAGGTGGCTTATTTTTCTATCATTGATCTTGTATTCACAGCCTGTATCATTCAGAATCTTTGAAAGAGGAATAAGTGTGACTCAGAAAAGAAGAGGGGAAAGGGAGTCACCTTGAAAGATTCCACATTTAATTTTCATGCCATTTGAAGTGAGTGGTCGGTTCTTGTGTGAGAGAGTAAGGTTTGTTTCCCATGAAGTCACAATAGTTCTTAAAACATTAAAAAGTACCGAAGACGCTTTGAATATTTCTATAGTTTTGAGTATTCATGAGTGCGGAACACTATCAAAAGCCTTGTTGTAGTCAATCCAGGCTGTACTTAGGTTCTTATGTTTTGATGGGCCGTTCTCTAGACTCATATAATTAATAAGCATTTGGAATTTACACCCATAGGAGCCCTTGCGACAACCCTTTCCCTCAATAGGAAAGATGTTTTGTTCTTCTAGGTCTTTATATGTTCCTTCTGTAGGAATAGAGGTTACGAGTTTATTGGTAGAGGAAAGGCAGGTAATAAATAGATCGATAGTTTTTCGGGTTGTCATTTTCGGGGTTTTTTGCTTGGACATATGCTGTGTCCTGGCAGAGCCAAGTTGGTATTTGATACGGATTTATTGTAATGATATTAAGCTTTAATGGTAATTTAGAGTGTAAGGAGGGAAGTGCATTAAGCCAAAAGTTAGGCAATTTGTCAAGTCCAGGAGACTTCCTTTTCTAATTGCTTCTTGTACCTCATCAATTGTTTTATTTTCCAATCCTGTTTTTGTAATTCCTCGCTATCATCTTCTAGTTTTCTTATCCAATTTTCATTGTGAGCTTTCTCATTTCCCCAGATTGACTTCCAAAATTCTCTAGTTCTATCTTCTGCGGGTTATAGTACCTTTGCAAATTTTGCGGTAGAATTTCTTAGCGTCTGTTTCAAAAATCTTATTCTGTCTGAAAAATTTGCTACGTTTAACGAATTTACGTAATCTTTAGGTTTTGACTTGAAGTTTCTGTTTTAATTCTACCTTTATGCTGGGGATTTGTTCCTTGTGCTCAATTTTATACTTTCTCAGTACTTTCCTAGCTTTCTTTAGTATTATTTCTCTATCACCTTGTAATTCCTCCAGCAGGGAGGTTTCTCTCCTAAAGCATTCTATTTCCTTTTCTATTGCCATTTTGGCTTGCAAACTTATTTAATCCTGATAATTTTTGTAAAAAATTTTCAAGTTCTGAGGAAGACAAAATTCCTTGCTCTTCCATTTCAATAAAGTAAAAACTTGAACGTAAAGTAGATTCGTTATTGTTAATTTGTATTAAGCTGATAGCACAGAAAATAAGGTACTTACTTTCTTATTTACTTACTTACTAATTTCTGTTCTCGGAAGAAAGAGGTATGTGAATATTTCGGAAACCTGTTTACCACCTTGGGTGTACATTACAAACAAAAGAGGATGTGTTTGAGAAAGAATCACATTCCACAGGTATCTAAGGGTAGTGCTAGTACAACTTAGTTGAGCAGGTAGGAAGGAAGAAGGCCTGAAGATAAATGAATAAAAAAGGGGCTACTGTCAAGCTAGAATCCGGTATACTGAGAACTTAATGATACTCTAGTAAACTAAAGTTGTGGTAAAGTTAAAAAGAAATGCCGAAAAGAAATTAGTAAGTCTGCCAAAATAAATATTTAAATTTAGAAAAAAACAAAGCAAACATTTGATTTAGTGTCAAAAGAAACAGCGAGGATCAGAAAATCTAACATAAAGGATAAAACAGGTCACTTTGGAGTAAGGAGCCCATTCGCAACTTGCAATGAAGTAAAAAGATTATAACCTCTGTGGACAGTAGGTGACTGTATGGGAAACTATGGTTATAGTTTTTCCTATGAGGGGGAAAATACAGGCACAGTGCAGGCTGTTTCAAAAAGGGGAAAAGGTTGTCTCTAACGCTACAAAAGTGGTCGACAGAGTATTGTTAAAAGATCGTAAAACTTTGCCATTAGTTTACCGAAAGCAAACGCGGTAAACAACATATTTAAAAAAATCTGAGTTGTATTAAGTTGGAATAGCATTTAGCTATCATATAATGATCCTAAAAACTGGGCTTTGCAAAACAAGAAAGGTCAAGAAAAATAGGCAATCTGATGTTTCGTTTGCTGCAAGTGACAAAAATGTCTTCTCCCCAAAAGGAAAGATTTCCTGAGGGTGAGCCATTTTTGCATGCACTTACTGATGAAAGTGTCAAGTGCAAGAAAGTCATTTTGAATGATCAATGAAATGATCTTAAATGAAATTCAAAGCAAATAAAGTTGTTCCCTTGTGAAAAGGAATGACAGAAAAGTCCTCTGAAAAATACATTGAAAAATACAGATGAAATTTCCAACGGTTAAAGAATATCGAATTAAGAGTCTCAGCGAAAAGAACAGATGACTTTTACCAGGGAATAAAGAGATATGAATTGTGGCAGTAAAGTGCTTAAATCTTATTAATAAGACACATTTTTGTTGTTGTGCTACCGCTTATAGTAAACATTTGCTGGATTGGTGGAGACATAAAAATATCCACAGATAAAATATTTTGAATTTTTTTTCTGTAAATGCCTTAGGATTCTTTATTACATAAATAATTCCGTAGTTTATGGCAAGAAGGGACAGCTATAACTCCCAATAGCTTTGATATCTAAAGCGTACAAAGCTAGAACAATGAAAAATATCGTGTTATTGACCACGTAATTGTAAAACCTCTACCACTAGCAAAACTAGATGAAAAGCAGACATTAAAAAACACTTTTGTATGTGTAGTCCAAATAAACAACTAAAATTGACTCAATTCAAGCTCTTGTGCTACTCCAGTGGCCCCCAAAAACCACTGGCTCCTGTTCAAGTGATCATAAACATCGAACAGGAGTAAAAATAATTTTAACTTCGCAATATGTTTAACTTCGCAATAAAATGCTGGCTGGGGTCCTTTTGGAAGGACTCGTGTCGTTGCTAACCATACAACTAAGTTTGGTTGTAGAATCCACACCACTATTGGCTGCTAATTAAAATTAGGTAATTTGGTAGAAACGGGCAGAAGGCAAACTGTGTGAATGTGTAAAGAGTGAATGTGTTGATATAGTCACTTTGCTTGTCCCTTTGCTTAAAAAACAGATATACATGGTGCTACAACAAAGCCTTTGAAATATTTAGGCCTGAACTGGCCAGGAGTATAAAGAGGGTCAATGAAGGAAACCTTACCAATTAAGAGAAACAATGGATGACCGTATTCCATTCTGAAAGGGAAAGGGAAATTAAGTCCCTCCTGGAAGTGTATACAACTGACACACGTTTGGACGGGGAGTTGACAGCGAGGACTGATTTAGGTGATTACAGAGTTAAGGTTTTAAGGAGATTACAAAGATTCAAGCTGGAAATTTCAGGTGAGAGGCAAATGACTGTTAATACACCGAAGTCAACGGTTTCCTTGGGGAAACCATGTTATTTGTATGGATATGGCGAAAGACAAAAAAATCAACAAAACTTAGTCTAGAATTGTCAGTTTCATGTTTTCACAATCGCGACGCAAAATCGTTTGTTGTAATGTCACAATAATTAAAAGTGAGAGTTTTCAGCGCTAGAAAACTCTCTCGTTTGAGGTAAATGGACAACAGTAAGCCTTGCTAATTATGTTCGTTTTTAGCACGATGCTAAATCAAGACAAAAATCCAACATTCAATGATTAAATGACCATATTACGATTAATCTTCGTTGATTACAACCTCCCTGATATCTTCAAAAACTTAAAAGTCAAACCGAAACTGCATAAAACAAGTAAATCCAAAATAGAGTAAAATTTACAAGTTTCCACCAATCAAATTAAGGTCTATTGTCCGCGTCAGAAATTCTCCATTGCTGAATGGTTGATAAAATCACATGTCCAAGTTACCTCATCAGTCCGATCTTACAGTTCAATCAATTAACGCCATCGTTCTGCGTGATGTCACATTGGGCTCAAATGCCAAACGTGTGACGTTTCCACGCTCACATTCAGACATGCACTGAGTCACTGCAATCGTCAGCCTAACAGCTGAACTTTTTTTATGTTCAACTGTGAAAACATGAAAATGACAGTTCCAAACTGAGTTTTGTTGATTTCTTTGTCCTTCGCCACACGATAGCTCTAATATTCTTATATTATTGAGCACTGTCGATACCTAATAATTACTTCGATACTGGTAATTAAAAAGATAAGAAGTAAGCCATACAATACAAAAGTTTTATTTTTAGATGTTAGGTGCAAGAATGATGTTCAAGGTTCAAGCTTGTTATTGTTTTTTCAAGCAGTGACGTGTGTCACCCAATTAAAAAATTGATTCAGAATAGTGGTGAATGAAACAGCGTACTTGCTGAAGAAACTCAAGTATGTAGCAGAAAAAGCTTCATTTTTTATGTGACTTAAATGAGAAACTCACAAATGACAGGCAGACCGAACCCGTCAGCATCCTTTACTGGCAACAAGCAGTACCCCTGTGGAGGAGACCACAATGAGACCTTAAGGAAGTAGGGAATTTTTAGTCGAAATTGCTTCTTTGGTATCCTCTTTGCAACCAAGTTTTTGCCAGACCTGCCCTCTGCTTTTCCATATCTACATGTTTCAATTTCTTCTACTCCTACAATAAAGACTAAAAGTCACAATATCCTTCTCCAATATACTATGAACTTGAGATTATTTTTGGTGTCTTTCTATCAAAATGGTACAACCACTTATTTGCTATACGAACACCACGATATCATTCTCCTACCTTCAAATTATCTGACTTGTTTTTTAACACGGTTGCTCACTGGAGAGTTGTTTTCCCCAAACATTCATAAAATTTAATGTGTATATACATAATTGGATAGAATTCCCACAAGAATAAAAATACTATCAATACTCTATAAAGACCCACCACCTTGATTTGTGTATAAAAAGTATGTATTTCAAAGGTTGCTTCTTTCTTGTCTGTAATTATTTGTGTGAGATATCATTAAAATAAAAAGAGGTTTAGCTAACTGCTGAAAGAGCTTCGCGATGGTGTTAAAGAGGCATGTTCTACACTTCAAAGAGAAGGGCTTCGAAGATACTTTAAAAACATGNGGCAACAAGCAGTACCCCTGTGGAGGAGACCACAATGAGACCTTAAGGAAGTAGGGAATTTTTAGTCGAAATTGCTTCTTTGGTATCCTCTTTGCAACCAAGTTTTTGCCAGACCTGCCCTCTGCTTTTCCATATCTACATGTTTCAATTTCTTCTACTCCTACAATAAAGACTAAAAGTCACAATATCCTTCTCCAATATACTATGAACTTGTGATTATTTTTGGTGTCTTTCTATCAAAATGGTACAACCACTTATTTGCTATACGAACACCACGATATCGGCAACAAGCAGTACCCCTGTGGAGGAGACCACAATGAGACCTTAAGGAAGTAGGGAATTTTTAGTCGAAATTGCTTCTTTGGTATCCTCTTTGCAACCAAGTTTTTGCCAGACCTGCCCTCTGCTTTTCCATATCTACATGTTTCAATTTCTTCTACTCCTACAATAAAGACTAAAAGTCACAATATCCTTCTCCAATATACTATGAACTTGTGATTATTTTTGGTGTCTTTCTATCAAAATGGTACAACCACTTATTTGCTATACGAACACCACGATATCGGCAACAAGCAGTACCCCTGTGGAGGAGACCACAATGAGACCTTAAGGAAGTAGGGAATTTTTAGTCGAAATTGCTTCTTTGGTATCCTCTTTGCAACCAAGTTTTTGCCAGACCTGCCCTCTGCTTTTCCATATCTACATGTTTCAATTTCTTCTACTCCTACAATAAAGACTAAAAGTCACAATATCCTTCTCCAATATACTATGAACTTGAGATTATTTTTGGTGTCTTTCTATCAAAATGGTACAACCACTTATTTGCTATACGAACACCACGATATCATTCTCCTACCTTCAAATTATCTGACTTGTTTTTTAACACGGTTGCTCACTGGAGAGTTGTTTTCCCCAAACATTCATAAAATTTAATGTGTATATACATAATTGGATAGAATTCCCACAAGAATAAAAATACTATCAATACTCTATAAAGACCCACCACCTTGATTTGTGTATAAAAAGTATGTATTTCAAAGGTTGCTTCTTTCTTGTCTGTAATTATTTGTGTGAGATATCATTAAAATAAAAAGAGGTTTAGCTAACTGCTGAAAGAGCTTCGCGATGGTGTTAAAGAGGCATGTTCTACACTTCAAAGAGAAGGGCTTCGAAGATACTTTAAAAACATGGATGTTGTTCTCATTCGCACAGCGATTGCTTTTCTCAAAAAGAAGAGAAGGGAATCCCCCAGTTTCCCTTCGTGCTGTTTCAATAGGAATCGATGTTGGGTCTCTTGATCAGAAGTCGTTTCGTCTCGGTTTCCTTTTTTCCTGATTGTGTTGCTCCAAACATGGTTCGGCACTGCGATGCCTTATTCTTGATCTTCTCTCGTTGTTGAGGTTCCACGCTGGAGTAAATATATCTTGGCACGAACAAGTCATACCTTTCTTTACCGGTCTAACAGAGTCACTCAGACATTGAACTACAGGTATAATGAATAATTTTGTGAAGGAATTTACTTGTACAGGAGTCTCACCTCACCCAACCAAGCCTAATTCATTGCTGAATGAAACAAACATTGCAGTGAAAACGGGGGTCCGGACCCAACCCACCCTTCTCTCGATCCGCTGATGGAAGTTCAACAAACAATATTGGATAATTAAAAAAGCACAATACTTTGATTAAAGCCTTGAAATAATAATATCTCCAACAAAACCAAAAAGACACCTACACAATATTATTGTTCTCACTTTAGATTAAAGTTTCCTTGGATGCTTTTTATTAGAATACTATTGATTCTGGACTAAGATGTAATTTTGCTCTTGTTGTCCTTTGTTTTGTATCACTCCAAGCCGCACGAGACATGGACATGGACATGGATTCATTAGCAACGAAGCACTAAGTAGTTTTTCCTATCAGAAAATTTCAATGATCTTTATTAATATGATTAGACAGTACATTTCCACTGTAGATACAGACCAATTAAATCAATTGTTGGGTAAACTAACACCCTGATCATTCAGACATGACAAAGAAGCTTTTGAGGTCTTTCAATTTTAAAGAAACAAAAGAAATGAAAGTGTTTCTTTGTAGAGTTGTCAGGGTATTTTCCGCCACAAGTTCCTTTTATCAGCTGTCTCTTAATAGAGAAAGAAAGTCGTTATACAAAATTTCATTTAAAGAAACAAAAGTTCTGTGCATTGCTTAATAGCAGAGGCATATATTTCCGTCGGAAAGAGTGGAATGTAGCCTCCATGTTTTTCTTTCCGTTCGGTCGACAAGAAAGCATAACAGCTTAAAAAACCAACTATTGTATTTTTTAAATTTGTAATCATACCTCTCAAAATCTAAACAAACCAGGATCATCATATTTTAAAGTGTTTCATCAAAGCGCTGATTTGTTAACAAAAGTTGCAATTCAATATTTACTTCTTTGGTTTCTTTTCACATGTATTGGCGCACAGACAGAACTTTGTACCATCACGATCTACGTTGACGTCAGAGTTGATGGTTTTGATTCCGCTGACACACACACACACACACACACACACACACATATATATATATATATATATATCCGAACAAGAAGACCCCAAGAAATAACTTTTTATGTTGCTATTACACGCTTCTTTTTTTTTATAAGAACCAGTAAAATCCGACTTGAGCCTCGCTGTTCTTATTTTTTTATCGATTTTCAGCCTTATTTGTTCTTATTTTGTTCTTAAGAAATATCTTTTATAAGAACAAAATTTCAACTTCCAGGCTCATTTTTCTTATTAATGAATTAATGAATTCGAAAAACGCAAGACAATGGAGAACGCCACTAATTTGATTGGTTAACTTTTTGAGTTTTTTATTGTTAATTGAAATCATTCGAATAATGCAACAGACGTTATTATGTAATAACACGTGTTGCTAATGTGAGTATTACATAACACTCACGTTGAGCAAACTTTTGATAATTTTTCCTCTTTCTAATTTTAATGTTATGGATGCGGTTTTTACAACAAAAGTCATAGAATTGTATGATCTTTCTAATGGTATAATTTTTTTACCCTAGAAATGCTTATTTGAAAATTTTATTTTTCTATCACGTGGATAATTACGACGGTAACCAAGCAACACTGAAAACTCTCCGTCTCAAAAAGTCATAGCGCAGTCCTAGTTTTCTAGGACTGCGTGGATCATAAAATCGTTCTAACCGTAACAGACCAACGTACGGGGGAAATCAAAATTTCCGTGCCGGTGCGGCGGTCTGGTACAGGCTAGTCTTATACGGTGTTTTACACTTTGTTTTCATCTAACAAAAAATATTTGTTCTTATTAAATCAAATCTGGTGAGCCTGAGTTTGTTCTTAAAATCTTTTTGTATTGCAAGCTGAGCCTCAGCTTGTTCTTAGTATGTTCTTATTTTTGGGCCAAATTTCAGCCTCATGTTCTTATAAAATTGTTCTTATAAAAACAA